>JFGW01000501.1:0-15065 GCA_000729825.1 Epichloe sp. AL9924
AGCTGTCAGGCTTGCAATGCAAGCTAGTAATAAAAAGGTCCTTTGACTAGAAAAGGGCTAAAAATAGGTCTTATTTTTAACAATAATTATATAAGAGCTATAAGGAGAGAGTAGTTAAAGTAAGTAGAAGTAAAGTTAAAAGGCAATAAATCTATTAGCACACTAAATAAAG
Organism: Epichloe sp. AL9924; assembly: GCA_000729825.1. Lineage (NCBI taxonomy): Eukaryota > Fungi > Ascomycota > Sordariomycetes > Hypocreales > Clavicipitaceae > Epichloe > Epichloe sp. AL9924. The sequence goes on from JFGW01000501.1 coordinate 173, forward strand.
AAAGCATTAAGGTAGTAAGAGTTAATATAATGTAATTAAGGGCAGAATCTCCTAAATTAGAATTAGAATTACCTAAACTAGGATTAAAACCTAAACTTAATAAGGATAGTGGTTTTAAAAGCGAAAATAATAAGGATATTAATAAGATACTTGTAGAATTTCTTATTAGACTATTATAGGTTTATACGTAGATAGCAAAGCTTAACTTTAAACTATTATATCTTAGATTTAGAAAGCTAGGATCTAGAATTAACGCTTAAATACTAATGCCTAATATTAGCATAGTAGTATATAAGAGAGTAAGGGAGGAGTTTAATACTATATATAAAGGAAAAAGCATTAAAGGAGTTAACTTTAGTAAATTTAAATATACTATATTAGGTTATAAAAATAGTAATTAGGATATTAAATATATAATCTAGGCTTACGCGCATAAATTCGCCCTTAAAGGGGCCACTATAGTATCTAGTAAATTAGAAGTTAACTTAAAGGATATATATTTTATATTATAGTAAAACATAGTTATATAAATTTTCGCTATATTTAAAGAATAGAAGGCTATATTAATTACAAAGTAAGCAGTAGTAAAACAAATAGGAAAGAGAGTACTTTAGACTATAGTTAATCTAATAAAGTGTAAAGTAACTAAAAAAGTAAAGAATTAGGTAAAAACAGTAGTAGTGGCTTTCTATAATAGTGTAATAGTTAAACGTAGATAGCAAATAGCCACTTATAATAGCACGTTATTTCTGCTACTATAAGCTAACCTTTTAGCTCTTTATTTTACGGATAAATACAGTATAGTAAATGCTATAATTACGGGTGCGTTAGCTAGCATTAGTTAGGTAGATTTACTTTATATTAGTATAGAGAAGGAGTTAGTGTAAAAATTATCTAAATTAAAATAAGATAAAAAGAGAATTTAATAGTATAAGAAAAGTAAGATTAATAACTTAGTTAATTAAGTTAATAACCTTATTAATTAAGTTAGTAAAGTTAAAAAGGATTTTAATATAATTAAGGAGCAAGTAGAAATAGTATATATAATTACTAAAGATATATTAAAGGATATTTATAATTTAGCAGAATTAATAGAAAAGGAGTTAGAAAGCTTCTAGAATAAGTTTAAATAAATTATAGACATATTAATAGCCTAGAAAGAGAAGATCTTAAACTTTAAGTTAGGCAGAATATTAATTAATATTAATAAATAACTTAAGACTTGAAAATAGAATATAGTTAAGAAAACTAAATTTAAAAAGAAGATAGTAAAATTAGTATTTATAGTAATAGGAATGTTAAAAGAAATGTAAGCTTAGGATATAAAGATTAAGAACCTTATAAATAAGTAAAAAAGGTTTAAGGAGAATAGTAAGAAAATAAATTTAGCTCTAGTAAGGCTAATTCTAGTAATTAGAACCCTAGAAACATAAAATTAGGCAACCCTAGCTCTAGAGACACTAGTATAGACACTAGTTCTAGTAACACTATTTTTAGGTAAAACTAATAAGTATTAAGGCAAATCATGTTAGGGAACACTAAAAATAGGCAATAAGTGACCTTATAGTAAGATAGGACCTCTAGCAACACTAAGTAAAAAGCCTAAATTACTAGGAAAGCCTAGTCTAAAGATAGCTTAAATAGATATTTAATAAATAACGCTAGATATGCCTATAGCATAGGAAATAAGTGAAATATTACTAGTATTATTAGGAAAAAGGATAATAAGGATATTAAGATAAATATTACCTATTATACGCACGTTAATCACTAAGGTAACTAAGCTATAAATTAAGGAGGATAAATTTACTAGATTACTAGATTAAAGAAATAGATTTAGATATTAAGGTATAGAGTTAGAATATAGTGTATAGTAAGATAGGAAGTTAGGATTTAGACTAAGTATAAGATTAAAAGGGATAAGGAAATAGAGGAATTTAATATTTTACTAAAAGGAAATAATAAAATACAACAAAGATTAGGTGCTTAACATTAGATAGAAAGAATACATTATTTAATATAATGGTTTATAAGTGTAAGAGAGAAATTGCGATTATAGTAAGGGATATGCTAAGTCTGCTTTTTCCTTTATATAAATTTAATAGAAGTTTTTTTAATAAGCTTAGCTAGATAGAGGCTAAATCTAGTTATAGTTTAAGTAATAATAACTAGGATAGTTATCTTTTTAGCGTGCCTAGCACTTATTATATAGTAAAACGCAAGGGTGGCTAATATAAGGCTAGATTTAGACTTTGCTAGAATAGAATTAACTTACTTCTAATATCTTACTATACCCCTAATAATAGCTTGCGTAAGTAAACTTAGTATAACTTTACGATTGCGAATCCGTTAGCCCCTCTGACGGATTCGCCCCCTATCGTGCTAAACTAGCACGTAACACTAAGGAGGGGGTCTTTATATACTTCTAGGGCAATTAATTTTATACCCCCTTGTTAATATGCCTATAATTCCTTAATAATTTATGCGCTTTAAATATTATATAGTGTGTGTAAATCCACTAGACTAAGCATTAATCTAAAGCGTTTAAAGTGCTAATAATTTAACGCTTTTGTAAACCTATTAGCAAGTATCTTTACTATTAGTAAATATATAATTTTAAAGCTTCCTTTCTTAAATTCCTACTTTAACTATATATTATAAATATTAATATAATATAGTTAAGTGTTTAATCGCTTGCTCTTATTTAGTATAAGCTAAATTATTTAATAATTATTATAATTAATAATCTAGTCTTTATAGGCATTAAATTTAATATCTCTAAATAGGCGCTAGAGGCTTATAGTCTCCTTCGCTGCCTATTATAAAGTAAGTAATTTAGCCTTTATTATAAACGTTATTACTATTATTTAGCGCGTAGCTTTCTAGATAATAGGTTTACTAAAGAGAGTAATTAAGTATCCTTATAATAATTTACAAGTCTTAAGATTATTTATAAAGGAGGCGTTACTTAAGATTTAAAGAGCTTAAAGTTTAGTAGTTATACTATAGTATAGCATAAGTTTGCTTATAATAAGCAAATAGTAGATAGCTTAGTCTGCTGCCTTTATATACTCTAGTCCTAGATTTATTAGGTATTATAATAGCTTTGCCGCTGTAAAAGCTATATTAGGCCTAATTATAATTATAGTGTATAGGATTAATCTAATCTTTTCCTAGTAAATCTTTATTACATACTTCTTAGCTTTACCCTTAAACTTATAATACTTTACTACTAGGATTAGTATAGTAAGGAAAGTGCCTTTTCCTACTTACCTAAATTTCTCCCTAATCTTATTAATATATGCCTTATAACTAAGATACACCCTCTATTATGCTTAATCTCTAATAATTTAGATCCCTAGGAAGAATCCTGCTTTACCTTTCTTATCTAATTTATATACCTCCTTTAGGCCCTTAGAAATGCGGTTAGTAATCTCTTTATTATCCTTATAAAATGCTATAAGAATATTATCTATAAAGAATATAAGGAAGATAGTCTAATCTTTTATATAGAATAAGTAAGGCTTCTCTTTACTTAATTTAAGCCTAAGCTTCTTAAGTAACTTACTTAATTCCTTAAACTATAGTTATAGGGAGTCTCTTAATCTATAGAGGGCCTTAAGTAATTTTATATATTCTCTAAGTATTATAAAGCCTTTAGGGAGTTTATATATTATAGGTGCTCTATCCTTTTTATATTTAGCGTAAAAGAAGGTATTCTTAATATTATACTACCTAGTCTTTAAGTTAAATCTAGTAACTAGAGCTATAAATACATAGAACGCGTGCGTAGTAAGCGTTATAGCATAGGTGTGTTAATTATAGAGATATCTTAGAGGTCTTTGCGTACGTATAAGCGCGCTTTATAATTGTTAGGAGCGCAGAGGTCGGAGACAGGACGTTTATGATAGTGGATCTTCGGAGAACCTTCGGGCCACTCTAATAATAAAGAGGCTAGCTAGCTATAAGATAGCTATGTGTTTATTAAGCAGGGTATTTATTAAGGATAGCGTATATTATATATAGTAAGTTAGAGATTAAAACCTTTATATACTAGGCCCTAGCTAGTATCTTTCTAGTAGTAACTATAAATCTTAGCCTTTACTTTATTTATATTAAACCTAGTGGTATAAGCTATAATAAATTAATCTCTAAACCTTTAAGGGAAATAAACTATTAGCTAGATTATTATATAGCTAATGCTATAAAGGTCTATATAAAACACGCTAGTACCTTATAATAATAAAGGTATAGATAATTAGTTATAGGATAAAGGACCCCTATAGTCTAAAATAATAGATAATAATAGGGTATAAGAAATGCTACTAGTCCCTAATCTAGATAAAGGCATAGGTAATATAAATAATAATAATAGAGTGTTATAAAGATACTATAAGGTTATATAAGCTAAGCTACTATATACATAAAGAAGATAGGAGATTCTATAAATTAAGGCATAAATTAAGGAGATTAAGGTAAATCTATTATTAGCTAGACCTCCTTAGGGACCTATAATTATCCCTTAAACTTTAACTATAGTTTTACTAGTAATCTATAGTAACTTAGTAGTAATTACATAGTAAAGTAAACTTATTAAAATATAGATAAAAATACCTATATATAAAGGGGATATATATAAGAACCTCTAAAATTTCCTAGTAGATTTAAATATATTATTTAAATTAGACTATTATACCTTTAGGAATAATATAACTAAGGTAGCGTATATAGGTAGCTGCCTAGCTAATAATACAAAGTAATAATAGATACGTTATGTAGCTATAGATAGGTATATAGATTATATATTACTTATATAAATAGGTTTTCTTAATTAGCTAAAGACTAGAATAATAGATAAGAATATAAAGTGCTTAGAAGTAATAAAAACTTTACTAAATCTTAGGTAAAGGGATAACTAATTATTTTAAGCCTTTATAAGAGCTTAGACTAAGGTAAAAGCTAAATTACCTAAGGTAATTCCTATATGCCTAAGAATTACTATCTTTCTAAATAGCTTAAATAATATTATAAGGAAGTAGATAATTAGCTAAGAGTTTCTAATATTATAGAGCTAGTTATAAGGCTAGGGTAAGAAAGCAAAGGTTATAATAAATTTAGGCTAAAGTAATAAAAGAAGTTAAGACTATAAAAAGAAAAGGTAATACTTTATATTACCTATAAATAAGGCGTAGTAATAAAGCAAGGATTAAAGGAAAAAATTATCTCTAGTGTGCTTTAAATATAGAAAGCCTAGATATACTATACTAACTTATTAGGCACTAGACTATTTTACCTATAAAAGCAATAAGTATATAATAAAGAAATATAATAAGAGTAGTAATAAAGCTATATTTTCTAATATAATACTAGTTTAATTAGCATAGACCTAGGAATATAATCTTACTATAGAATACCCTATAGATAATAGAATAAGAATGTAAGCATCTCTATAATAAGATAACTAGTAGTTAGCTATATAAGCACTATTTAATATAGGTATATAGTTTTTAATAATTTATCCTAAATTCTTAATAAAAAAGGATTAGGAGAGTGTAATATAATTAGACTAAATACTAGAGAGTATAAGCTAAAAAGTGATTTTATATTAAGGAATTTTATAAAAATTAATAAAAGTAAAAAATGGTATAGGATTTATAAAGTTTTACTAAGTTAGCTACTATATTACTAATATAGGAAAAGGGATAATACTAGGTATAGACTAGATTAAAGAATACTTACCTATAATTATATATTAGAAGTAAGGATTCTAGAGGTATCTAGTAACTAGAGAGCATCTCTCCTTTACTTATAGAAAGTAGCGAATATATAGGGAGAAAAAACTAGTAGTAATTATATTATTATTTAGAGTAATAAAGATTAAGCTATTAGTTCTAAAAGAAAGGGATAAAGATTAATTAGAGAACTTAGTAATAATAGAAGGATAAATAAATAGTAAAGACACTATAATATTACTAGAATACGCTTACTTATAGTAGAAAAAGCAAGGTATTATAATTATACTAATTTTAGGAAACGTAAGTAATAAAGAAGCTACGTTAAATTAGGGCAAGAGTACTAAGCATCCTACACTAATAATTCTAAATAAATATAAGGAGTTTATAGATATTTTTTCTAAAGAGCTAGTAGGTAAGCTTCCTAAACTAGGGGGTTACACTTATATAATTAAATTAGAAAAAGGGAAAACACTACCTTAGGGGCTTATATATAATTTAGCTAAGAAAGAGCTATAAGTTCTTAGGGAGTACCTTATAAGTATATAGCTTAAAGAGTAAATTAGAAGATTAGTTAGCCTAGCTAGAGCTCTAATTTTATTTATTCTAAAGAAAGGAGGAAAATTAAGGCTTTACGTAGATTATAGGGGCTTAAATAAGATTATAATTAAGGATAAGGCCCCCTTACCTCTTATCGCTAAAATTCTTAATTAATTAGTAAGTATAGTTATTTTTATAGTCCTTAATCTTAAAGATACGTACTACTAGCTATATATCCGCTTAGGTAATAAGTAGAAGATAGCTTTCTATTATTACTATAGTCACTTTAAATATCTTATTATGCTATTTAGACTAGTTAATACACTAGTAACTTTTTAGGAGTATATTAATAATACACTTAAAGTTCTTATTAATAAGACTTATATTATTTACCTAGATAACACGCTAATATATAGTAGCGTAGTTAAGGAGCATATAGATTATATTAAATAAATCCTATATAGGCTTAGAGATATAAGCCTTTTTATTAACCTTATAAAGTATTAATTTTTAGTTATAGAGGTTAAATTCTTAGGCTTTAAGATATTACTAAGAGGTATTACAATAGATTTAGCGAGGGTTAAAGCAATTATAATATAGCTAATACTATGTAGTGTATTTAATATTTAGTTATTTCTTAGTTTTACTAGATTTTACTACTATTTTATTAAATAGTATAGTAAAGTTATTATTCTATTAATAGATTACCTTAGAGGGAAGTAACTAGTAATATTTAACCTAAAACCCTATAAGTTAGTAGCGTTTAGAGAACTTTAGCAAAGATTTTAGGAAGCGCTAATTTTAGTGCATTTTAACTTACTTATATATCTTAGAGTAAAGACAGATATATCTAGATATATAATTAGGGCTATACTTATAATATTAGTGCTAGGTTACTAGCACCTAGTTACGTTTATGTTAAGGAAAATAACTAACACTAAATTACGCTATATAATACCTAATAGTAAATTATTAGCTATTTAAGAGGCTTTTTAGGCCTAGAGACACTACCTTGCCTATTTAGCTTATATAATTAAGGTTATCACAGACTTATTTAAACTATAAGTACCTAGCTATAAAGCCTAAGCTTACTAGTAAGTAGGTAACTACGCTTAATAAGCTTTATCTATTTAACTTTAAGATTATATATTATACAAGGAAATTAAATCCTACTAATCCCCTATTAAGAAGACTAGATTTCAAAAGTAAGATAAGGAAAGTAAAAGTAGTAACTATATAGCTCCTTACCTTTTTATTTAAATTTATAAATACTAAGTAGTAGGAACACTATAGTAATACTACTAGCGCTATAGGTTCTATAAAAACGTTATTTAGTGTAACTAATAGTTAGTTATAAAGACACTATAATAATACTATTAATATCTAGGGTTTTAAAAAATTATAACTTAACTGTATTTTTAAGGAGCCTAATAATCTAGACACGCTTAGAAGAGGTGTATTAATAGGGTTATTTAATACTTTTTTTAGTAAGTATCAAGGTAGCTATAGTAGTACTACTAGCACCTAGTTTATATTACATTTATTACTTAGCTATTTTAATTTTCCTATTAAACTAGCTACTGTCATGGTCTAGCCCTAAGGGCTAATCGCGGGTGTCTGCGCCACCATGTGGGTGATGTGCCCAATCCATCTGCGCTATAGGTAACAAAAGAATACGTATTGTATAAGTTATCATTTACTTGTATAATTAACACCTATATTGCTAGGTCTAGGCAAAGCCTAGATTATTACATAGGCTCTTTCCCTAGGTAACCTCCCTTTAGCTAGCAATACTACGCATCCCCTAGGGATCCCCCTTTCCCTATAAGCCTAGGAAGAGCCCTATTATGGCTACCCTATAGTGTACATTTTTTCCGTACACGTAGCTAGCTCGAACCTATAACCTTAGGTAACTTGTACAAATGTTATAGTCTAGCCCTAAGGGCTAATCACAGGTGTCTACGTCACTATGTAGGTAATGTGCCTAATCCATCTGTGCCATAGGCAACAAAAGAATACGTATTGTACAAGTCATTATTTACTTGTACAATTAACACCTATATTGCTAGGTCTAGGCAAAGCCTAGATTATCACAGCTACTACTAAAAGGGGTAGACTAGTATAAGTAGTTACTAGTAAGCAGCAAGGGCGCCCCTTAAAACTATTACTTATCTATTCCCTTATAAGACTAGAGGTATCTAGTAAACTAATTACTTATAGAGATATTATAGCTAGGATCTAATCTATCTAGAGAACCTCTTCTAAGTTTAACTCTAGCTTTCTAGAAAGGAGCTTAGAATTAGAAGCCCTAATTTAAGTCTTATTATATAAAGCGTAGTAAGGCAATAACTTTACTATAGGTTAAAAGAAGTTACTTAAAAGCAGTAATTTAGTAGTGTTATAAATATAGTCTATAGGACTCTTTAAGCTATTAATATTTAAGAATTATATTTTTATTCCTTAGGGAATAAGAAAAGAAATTCTACTACTAACCTATAATAACCCCACTGCTAGGCATTAAGGAGTAAGTAGGACTCTTTATTAAATTATAAACTAATACTATTAGCTAATAATAAAGAAAGATATAAAGGTATATATTAGCACTTATATAAGTTATTAGACTTTAAAACTAAGGCATTATAAACTATATAGTAAGCTAGCTACGCTACTAGTGCCTAATTACCCTTTTTAAGAATTATTAATAGATTTTATTACTAGGCTTTTACTAGTAAAAGACTTAAACTAGACTTATAACGTAATTTTAGTTATTATTAACTATTTTATAAAATATAGTATTTACATTCCTATTTTAACGTAACTAACTAGTAATAGGCTAGTAACTATGTTCTTAGAATATGTTTTTAGAGACTATAGAGCTTTAGAAGGTATTATAATAGACTAAGGTTCTATATTTACTAGTGGTTTCTAGATAACTTTCTATTACCTTCTTATAACTAAGTAGCTATTAAGCACTGCTTTTTATCCCTAAATAAATAGCTAGATAAAACATCTAAACTAAGTTTTAGAGCATTATTTAAGGGCTTTTACTTATACTAAATAGACTAATTAGGTAAATAACTTATTATTAGCGTAATTTATATATAATATAAGTAATTATATAACGCATAGCTACACACTAGTAAAGGCGTTATAAGGTTATAATCCTAGAGGTCTATAATAAGTAGTTATAAACATCCCTTTAGTAAATAATTAAGCTAAAAGTAAAGTCTTAGCGCTAAGAGAAAATCACACTATAATTAAATAGCTTTTAAGTAACTTATAGACTTAGTATAAGAAATATTATAATTAGAAAAGAACTCTAATAAGGTTTAAAGTTAGTAATTATATTTTATTATTAATAAAGAATATTAACCTAAGATAACCTAGTAGAAAGCTAGCTATAAAGTACCTAGGCCCCTATAAGATTAAAAAGGCAATTAGGAGTTATAGATTAGTATATTAATTAAGGTTACTACCTAGGACTTATTTATATAATATATTTAATATTACTAGTCTTAAGCCTTTTAAAGGGGACTTAACTAATATAGAAGATATGTCCTTATTATAAGATAACCTTAAAGATAATAAATAGAAGTTTAAGGTTAAGAGAATTATTTTATATTACTATAATAGGAGATAACATAAATATCTAGTTAAGTAAAAAGGCTATAATATATTAGAAAACTTATAAGTATTAAAGAGAGATTTTATAATAAGAGACGTTATTAAAGATTATAAGTAATAGTTAAATAGTGAGGTTATTATAAAGTACTTATAATTCGCAAGTTAATATAAGGTTATTATAAAGTAGTTATAGTTTGTAAGTTAATATAGTAGGAAGTTAGAAAATAAAGTTAAATTACTTAAATAATCTATTATATAGCTACTAAGTACCTACTCCTTTATAATAGAATTAGCTATAGTAACCGCTATTTCCTTAGTAGTAGTAGTGGCTATAGTAGCTAAGGGGGCAGTGGTCTTAGAAGTATCTTTATTATTAGAATCCCCCTCTTTATATATATAAACCTAAAGTTCACTAGGGAGCTTAATAGGACTAATATAAGTAGGTAAATTAGTAGTATTAGGTATAAACTACTAGTAAGTTAGTTAAGCATTAGCTATATATATTAAGAAAGCTTACTATTAGGATATTCTAGGCTATAAAGCAAAGAGAGTTTAAAATATTAATCTTTATCTTAAGGTTTATAGTATTACTTAGCAGCGCTATTATAGTGTGTTTATTATATTTTACTTTATAAGTAATATTAGTAGTTATTTAGGCATAATAGATATATCTATACTTATTAGAATTTTTATAAGATAGGATAGTATTCTATAGCTTCTTCTTTACTTTTATAATAAACTAGTAATAAATTAGCAGTAATCTATTGTCTAGGTAGTAAAATTATACTTACTTTATCCTAATAGTAGTAGCTACCTTTAGGAGTAGCTTTAATAAGGTTAAATAGCCTATTATAAAGCTATGTAATTTAAGCTAGGTACTAGTAGTATATTAGTAATAAGCAAGTAGTTTCTAGATAAGAGAGATATACTATAATATAGTTTTTATTATTATAGAAGTAATAAGCATATTTTATTAAATAGCCTATTAGATATTAGTAATATAAAAGCAGTAAGTAAGCGAAGAAGTTATACTTATAGATTTATTATATTCTATAAGGAAAGTCTTTTTATTAATAAGATATTTAGGAATATTATAGCTACTGTTTTTTAGTAAGATATTTTATATTACTACTTACTAAGAGTAGTGTATATATAGAATTTTCTTTCCTATTATTTTACTAATAGTAAGTTAGTAATAAATACGCTATAAGAATATAGTAAACTTATATTAAGATTTTAGAAGCTAAGCGCTTTTAAGAAAACTTAGTAAGAGATTTCTTAAAAGACTTTCTAGTAGCTTAACTTTCTAGAGCTACTAGAGGAGGCAGAGTCCTAATATAAGTATTAGATATAGTTAACTAGCTATAAGTTAGCTATAATAGACTAAATAAAGAAATTATGTTTAAAAGGGAATAAACTAATAATCTAGATAAAGATAAAGGATAGAGATAAATAATAGTAAGTAATAATAATAATTAAAGACTAAAGAAAGTTAGTAACTACTATATAATAGTAGCAAGAGAGCTACTATATAGCTAGTAGGGGTAACTTATAAGGTTAAGGGATATTATAAGAGAAAGGAAGTGTGTAAAAGGGGGAAAAAATCAGTCTCTTTTATATTAACCCTAGACCCCTTAAGTAATCTAACACACTATAAGTAAGTAATCCGTAAATCACAATAATAACCATTAGCTTTACCACTTACACGCATACCTAATAGCTATAAACTTATAGTAACTATAATATAAGCCCTCTAGTTAGACTATTTAGAACTATAGTATTAGGTACCTTATTTATTTAAACTAATTACAAAAATTAATATAAGTTATCTATTTTTTTTAGTCTAGCTATATAATAGGTAATAATATTTATTTCGCTATATTAAAGCTACGTGTAAGCTGCTATTTAGATATTACTACCTATAATAAGGGGGGTTATTTATAATTAGGGGTATTATTATTATTATTTTTTTACCTATGTGTCTAGATATAAGGTTCCTTATCTTGTTTTTTTTATAAGCTTTATTATAGTGTCTACACCCTAAGTAAGTAGCTCTTTTTATAATTAAGGTTAATTATATATTAGGGGGGTATTATATTAGGAGTGTAGAGGTTAGAGATAGGATGTTTATAATAGTGGATCTTTAAAGAACCTTTAGGCTACTCTAATAACAAAGAGGCTAGCTAGCTATAAGATAGCTATATATTTATTAAGCGGGGTATTTATTAAGGATAGTGTATATTATATATAGTAGGTTAGAGATTAAAACCTTTATGCACTAGGCCCTAGCTAGCATCTTTCTAGTGGTGACTGCGAATCTTAGCCTTCACTTCGTTTATATCAGACCTAGTGGTACAAGCCGTGACAATAATAGACTAATATCCCCTTCTTATTAAACTTATAAGAAAACACCTATTTTAATAGTAATAGCTTTAAACAATCTATAGAACGCTTTATCTGCCGCTATATTCCTTATTCTTTTAGCTTATTAATCTCTTTATTTATTGCCTTTAACTATTCTTCTCTAAATAGATAGTCCTTTGCTTTCTTCTATAACTTTAGAGGTTTAGTAAGGTCTAATTAATAAACAGTCCTTACCTTTCTCTTTAGGTTAAGGTATAATCTGTTTTCTTTATTATAATACGCGTTAATTACTAAAAACATAGTTTTATAGCGCTTAAAATCCTAATCTCCTAGAAAGAGCTATAAGGGTCTCCTTTCTTAGTCTTCCTATACTTAATAAAGAGATCCTTTAGGTCCTAGAGGCTGTTAATAAGAGCTTTATTAGGTCCTTTCCTCTTTATCCCTATTAGCTAAGCGTAAGAAGGAATATTACCCTATACTCTCTTTATTTATAATCTTAAGCTTGTTTGTATACCTTTATATATAACTATTCTAAGACTTTATTCTGTGATTTCTAGCTATATAGCTAGAGCTCCCTTTAAGCCCTCCGCGTAGGTAGCTAGTCTAGTATTTACTCCTATGGGTTTATCTTATTGCTAGTTTTTCTTTGCTTTGTTTACTAGCTTAGGTAGTTAATTACTTATTAAGTTATTAATAACTTAGTCCTTAGTATTATATGCTTAGTGTTCTAGAATCTCATAAGGACATTAGCTCTCCTAAGCCCTTATAGTAGTATCCTACTTACTACTTATTAGATCTATTATTATATTACTTTCTTAAGCGTGTGAATCTAGAGCGTTATGCTCCTTTTTACTCTCCTAAGCTTCTAGATTAGGAGTCTCCTACTCTCTAATTACTAGATCTAGTAATAGCTAAGGTATTTAAAGTCTAATTTACTTATTAAGGTATATAGCTTCTCTTTTCTTTAGCTAAGAAGTCTATAGAGCTTCTACCCCTAAGTTTAAACTCTTAGTCTAATCCTTTTAGGGTTTAATTAGCGTAAGAAAAAGATTTAATTTTTTATCTAGTTTAGTGTTTATTTTAAGGGCTTAGAACTGCGTTTTAAGCTTATTAATTAATAGCTCTATTGCGCTTTCCTTAGTTAGATTATAAAAAATTAACTTATTAAACATAACATTCCTTGTTATTATAACCTTTCCTAGTCTTAGTATCTAAATGCAATATATATTAGAGGCAGAGTACCTAACTAGATATCTAATATAGCCCCTAGGATTTGTCTTGTAAAACCATCTATGTTTATTAGCTTTGTAATCCCTTTAAAGAGAATAAGCGTAATAGCTATATATATGTAACCCGCTTTAATCTAGCCTTAGGTTAGCTATAGGCTCCCTTATTAGTAACTAAGCATTATTATAGAACTAGGTTTCTAGGGTTTCTAATAGTATTTTCCACCTAGATTATTAAATAGGGCTTATATTATATAGGTACACTACCAGAGCTTTGTACTACACTACACTACATACTACACTACAAGGAGATTTTTTTACTACATGTAGTATTTGTAGTATTTTGTAGTATTTGTAGTATTTTGTAGTATTTGTAGTATTTTGTAGTATTTGTAGTATTTTGTAGTATTTGTAGTATTTTGTAGTATTTGTAGTATTTTGTAGTATTTGTAGTATTTTGTAGTATTTGTAGTATTTTGTAGTATTTGTAGTATTTTCTTATATTTAGTAATATAATAGCTTATAATAGCTTATAATAGCTTATAATAGCTTATACTAGCTTATAATAGCTTATACTAAAAAGAGAAAGCAGGGGAATACCCCTCCTTAAAATTTTTTTCGCTTAGCTAAGTAAGTGGGTCATAAATAACGCAATTGACTAAACAGTCTAATTAAACCAATCAAACTATTAGAGGCCCACAAAAGACCCACAAAAGACCCACTTTTTAGAATTTACTTTAAAAAATAAGAATAGTATACCTATAACTTTTATATTATATAAATCTAGCTAATTTATAGCTTTTTCTATAAATTTTACTAAGAAATAATTCATTTTTATTTATAAAAAAATATTTTCCATACAAAATATATTAGTTTCTAATATTATAGGTCTCTTATAGTTATATAATACTAATTATACTATATATATCCTATATTATATAATATAAAAAAAGTTATAAATTTATTATAATTAAATACTATTTTTAAAAATAGTATATAATATTATATAATAAGTTATAAATTTAGAAGCTTTTATAATATATAAAGCTTTTTTTTTAAATTATATTAGTAACTTTATATAAATATTTTTTCTTTTATTACTAATATTTTAAGAATTCTTTTGTAATAATATAGTAATATTAAAGTAATAAATTTTAAAAAAGTATAAAAAAATTATAAAAATTATATATTAATTCTAATAAATTATCTATTTACCTAAGGTTTTTATATATTATAAATAAATATATTAGCTATTTAAAACATATTTTATAATTCTTTAATATAATTATTTTAAGTTTTAATATATTATTTAGTACTATTTCTAAAGATATAGATAGGGTACTTTTATAATAAAAAAGCACCTTTAATAAATAATAGAATATTAATATTAGAAAGAATAGTATTGTT
>JFGW01000502.1:0-15051 GCA_000729825.1 Epichloe sp. AL9924
GCTTATAATAGCTTATAATAGCTTATACTAGCTTATACTAGCTTATACTAGCTTATAATAGCTTATACTAGCTTATACTAGCTTATAATAGCTTATACTAGCTTATACTAGTTAATAAAAGCGAATAATAGCTAATAATACTTTATAATACTTTATAATATTATAAGTGTTAAAGTTTAATAAAAATAAAATAGTAAATAAATAATTTAAATATAAATATAAGTAAGTATAAGGAAATTACTATAGGAAAAGCTATAGTTTTTAATAACTTAGTATTTTAAGGTTTTTAAAAATATTAATAATATAAAAATGTTTTCTCTTTTATGTTTTTTAAAATAATAATAAAAGTAAAATAATAGTAATAATAGTAATAATAGTAATAATAGTAATAATAGTAATAATAGTAATAATAGTAATAATAGTAATAATAGTAATAATAGTAATAATAGTAATAATAGTAATAATAGTAATAATAGTAATAATAGTAATAATAGTAATAATAGTAATAATAGTACTAATAGTAATAATAGTACTATAGTAATAATAGTAATAATAGTACTAATGTTTAAAAAAGTATATTAGGGGAAAACTAGACTAAACTAGGAAAAAACCCCTATTATACACTTATTCTAAGTTAGAATAAATATCTTTTAAAGATTCATTAGAAGAATCTTTAGAGATATTCTCAGAGGAATGTTAAGATTCCTCTGATAGAGAGCTAAAGTAATTGTAAAGCTCTGAATATTGCTTAACCATAATATTATCCTCCTTTTGCTAATTCTTTAAAAGAATTAATTCCTTAATAGTAGAATGCTTTAAGGAAGTTCTTCTTTTTGTAATAATATTCCCTCTAGTATTAAAAGCACTTTTAATAGCACTAGAAGTAGCAGGAATAGCTAGATACTTTCTAGTGATTATACTTAAAATAGGGAAAGATTTAAGGTTATCTTCCCACTATTTAAAGATATCCTCCTATAATAATATTAGTAAACTAATATAATATTAGGGAACTCTAGCTTACCTTATCTTCTTTAGCTTCTAGCTAAGTAAAGGTAGAGATTTTGTTTTTTCTAGTTTTTTAAATTAATTTATCTCTCTTATTTATAAATAAACCTTTATATAGCTTAGAAGCTGGTTTAGGCCTTAGATTATTAAAAGTCCTAGGCTGACTAGGCCCTCTAATTTCCACTTAAAATTGGGTATTTTCTAACTCTGAATTTTCAGAGCCTAGGCTTTGATTAGCCTGATTCTCTTTATAGGTAGGTAAAATCCTAGTAAATCTATTAGTAATAATAATAATAATAATAATACTTATGAATTATATTCTTTTTGTAAGTCTTCTAATAGCCTTATTCTAGTCCTTACTTATAAGTTAAGCCTATCTTATATAGTAATAAGATTAGGCCTAGGATCTAGTAGTATAGTATATAAATAAGGCTTATAAAAGTAATAATTATTATCCATATCTTGTGGAAAATAATTACCTAGTTTATCTAAGCCTTTATTTATAGAGGCTATAAAGATCTTGCCTTAAGGGTTATAAACCTTCTATAATACTAATTAGTTAATATATAATAAATAAAGGGGAAAAGGGAACTAAAGAGTAAATACCTAATGAATATAGGCCTCTTAGTCCTCTTTTATATTAATAAGATATTTATATATCCTAATAATAAAAAGTGGGACTAAACCTAGAGTATTATACTTCTGGCTTTAAAGTATAATAGTAGGTTTATAGAAAAACTCTAATATGCTACTTAAAGTTGCTAAATCGACCTATTCTTAAGCAGTGGGCATAGTATCTTTTATAGTAGCTATATTAGTCTCCCTATTAAGAGGAATAATAGCTTCCTTTAGCTATAAGGAAGTATTAATTATCTTATAGGTTGAATTCCACCTTGTTTTATTAGCTATATATATAAAGGGATTAGTATTAAGTCTAATATAGTAAAGAATATAATAAGAATCACTTACCTAGAGGAATTCTTATAATATTATAATTCTTAGCAATATAGCCTTCTTTTTTTGCCTTTTGTAGAGATTTTAGCTAAAGTTTATATAATCCTTAGTTATTCTGAATAAGAATAGTAAGTCTTTTAACTTTGCCTAGTAAACCTATAGAAATATTAGTAAACCTAATTATAAGAATTATAATAAATTACTTACTATTTACTAAGGATTTAAATTCCTTAAAATCTTCCTTCTCTCTAATAGAAGAGATATCCTTAGTAGAATAGTAAACATATTCACTATTTCTATAGGATTCTAGATCTTCCTTTAAAGAGGTTGATTTTATGAATTTAGTGATAATATCCTTTGTAACAATGTTAAAAACATATGTAATACATCGGATATTATATGGCTTATGAATAATACTATTATAATTCTTATTAATATAAGAAGTTATAAAAGTATTATTATTAGAGCTATTATCCCTAGTAAAACTATAAAAAGTTAGCTACTTTTAATAAAATCTATTAGTATAAGACTAAAAACTTACCTAAGGATATACTTAGGCTCTAAACTATAATCTCTAATAAGATTATTAAAGCATTAATAAATATAAGCCCTAGTATAAGAATTTAATAGATATTTAAAGCCTATAAGTTATAATATTAATAAATAAGAGTAAAATTAATTAGAAAAGGGAAATCTTACCTATAAGCTTATATTTAAGCTTAAAGCTAGGGCTAATCTAACTTGCTATAACTCCTAAGTAAGACTTAGAATTTATAGAGGTCTAAATATCTAATCAAATAGATATAAGACCTTGATATTGTAACTAATGTTGGATTTGCTGAATAATCTAATGCTTAGAGGAATTATACATACAATTAATTCTATGTGTAATTATTTGATAGTTTAGTAAGGAAGCTAGATTATTATTCCTAATATTAAGATTAGTTTTTATCCCTTAATAAAATTAAAGGAATACTTACCTAGAATAATATTCTAGTAATTCCTTAAAGGATTTACTATTTATAATAGTAAAAGAGATATTGTTCTCTAGTATAAACTTAATAACTAGAGTAATAGCCTTTTTAGATAAAAATTCCTTAATAATTGTATTATTTTAAGGCCTTTTTATAGAAAAATAAGAGGTTAAAGAGGCTTATGTATTAGGTGGTGAATCTTGTTGGATTTTAGGTACTAAGAAATAGTTAGTAAAAGGAAATAAAAGGAAATAATTAAAAAATTACTTATAAGTAACCTTAAAAGATTTTTTTTCTTCTATTTTAGAAGTAGTAACCTTAGGATGTTTAGCTTTATAGTGGCAAACACTATTAGAAGCTTAAAAGCTCTTAGCTTTATATTTAAAGCTATAAGAGTAGCTATCTTGTGTATAAAAGCATATAACTTCCCTCTCTTTATTATATTTAATTTTAGATAACTAAAAATTAAATAAATTATAAGTGAAAATATATACTTTTCAAGTAAACTAATAGCTAGGTTGATTTTTAGGGGCTTTTTTATATAATCCTAGAAGTCTAGTAGCTTTAACTTGGCTAGAAGACTTAGAATTATTATCTGAGATGCAAGACGAAGAGTCTGGGTTGAATTCCGATATTCTCTTCCGATTTTTCTAATTTTCCTGAATTTTCTGATTTTTGTTTTTTTAGGGGCTTTATAACTTATTTAAAGAGCAAAAAGATTATAAAAACAAGAGTAAACACAAGTAATAGTGATATAGCTAGCTTAACTATATAAAGGTTTTTGTAAATGTTTTGTTTAATTTACTAAGGTAAAAAGAAAAGAGAAAAGAAAGAAAGAAAAGAGAAAGTAAGGGAATACCCCTCCTTAAAAATTTTTTTCGCTTAGCTAAGTAAGTGGGTTATAAATAACATAATTAACTAAACAGTCTAATTATACTAATTAAACTATTAGAGACCTATAAAAGACCCACTTTTTTAAATTTACTTTAAAAAATAAGAATAGTATACCTATAACTTTTATATTATATAAATCTAGCTAATTTATAGCTTTTTCTATAAACTTTACTAAGAAATAATTCATTTTTATTTATAAAAAAATATTTTCTATATAAAATGTATTAGTTTTTAACATTATAGGTCTCTTATAGTTATATAATACTAATTATACTATATATATCCTATATTATATAATATAAAAAAAGTTATAAACTTATTATAATTAAATACTATATTTAAAAATAGTATATAATATCATATAATAAGTTATAAATTTAGAAGCTTTTATAATATATAAAGCTTTTTTTTTAAATTATATTAGTAACTTTATATAAATATTGTTTCTTTTATTACGAATATTTTAAGAATTCTTTTGTAATAATATAGTAATATTAAAGTAATAAATTTTAAAAAAGTATAAAAGAATTATAAAAATTATATATTAATTCTAATAAATTATCTATTTACCTAAGGTTTCTATATATTATAAATAAAAATATTAGCTATTAAAAACATGTTTTATTATAATTCTCTAATATAATTATTTTAATTTTTAATATATTATTTAGTACTATTTCTAAAGATATATATAGGGTACTTTTCTAATAAAAAAGCACCTTTAATAAATAATAGAATATTAATATTAGAAAAAATAGTATATTTATAATATAAACCCTTAGTATATATTGAAAAATTAAAAGATTTTAAATATTATAAAATATAGTCTATAGATACCCTATACCCCTACTTATAGCTATTTTTCTAAATAAGGTAAAACTTTATAAATTTATAACTAAATAACTAAATTATAATAAAAGAAACAGCTAATATTAACTTTAATAAGAGAAGTCTAAGGAATATTATAAGACTATATAATACCCTACTTTTTTTTTTACTAATACTACATTTGTTAGTTCCACGAAGGAACGTAGCACTAGTGTAACGTAAAGGGGTTTAACTTAATAAAGTTAATAATAGTTAATAAATTAGAGAGAGAAAAGAAAAGAGAGAAGGTAAGAAATCTAGCTAGGAGGGAAAAGGGGGAAAAGTAAGTCTTATAGTGCGAAGCCACTGCGAGCGGTGCGGGGTTGCCTGTAATATAGCTAATCGCATTATATACATCCCTTTAGTAAACTTACCTTTAGCTATAGTTAGACTAACTATTATCTAAAGGTCTAAAGGAAGCCACACTAGTAGTCTCTCTTTTCTTTATAGCTAAAGAAGCCTAAAAATATAATAAAAAATTAAATTAAAGGAAAGTATATATAAGTAAATCCCTTTATAAGAATCTATGGCTCTAATTAGCTAGCGTAGCCTTGGTTATTCTAACTAACCTAGCTGCCTTAATCTATACTTACTAACCTATTATCTTAGTCCTTCCCTTTGCCTAACCTTATAGGTCTCTTAACCTAGCCTTCTATATAAATTATTAATTTATTTAAATTAATTAAGGTTAAAAGGGTTAAATTTAGTAATGCCTTTGTTATTATATTAGCTAGATTATTACTACTATTAATTTACCTAACTTTATAGATCTCCTTTCTATTATATAACTATTAAAGGGCTATAATATTAATTATTAGCTACTTCTCTTTTATTATACCTAGCTTTATAAGGTATTTATATAGTAAGAAGGAGTTAGTATAGAGAATTATTAGGATTTAAGGTATCTTTAATTAGTCTGTGATTAGGTAAAGAGTTGTAGATATTATATACGCAATATCTATGCCTTAAACTATACTATATAGCTTAGATATAAGTGCGCTATAAGTTATATGCTTGCTCTTTATAGAGCTATATATAATAATATTGCCTTTTAAGGTAAAGGTGTTATTATCCTTTATTACCTTATTGCTAATTATAATTATATACCTAATTTGCGAGCTAAGGTCTTTATTGTTAGTAAGGGACTTATTTATAAATATAAAGAGCTTTACCTCCTTAAGAGTTAAGGGAATATACCATAATCCCTATTACTAATGCTTAATTTACTACTTAAGGCATTTATTAAGTCACGTAATATTATTAGTAAAGAATTCTTAGTATTATATAGCAATAGAAAGGTTATAGAATACCTCTAGCTAGTATATAGTTATAATATAGCTTCCTTAGGCTTATTACTCTATATAATCTTACTTTACTATTAGTAATTAAGAATTAACTTCCTTAATCTTCTAACTTTAGCCCTTTTAGGTTAGGATTAGAGAGTTATTAGCGTTCTAGGTTAGGATGTAGCTATTAAAAATAAGGGGATTTATATATTATAGTTACTGTTTTTCCTTTACTATAAACTTTGCCTTCTAGAGCTCTTTTTCTTCCTTATTAAAGAACTTATTATCACTAAGACTAAGGGTATTATCTATTTGTATTCCTATAATACTAAAGAGATTCTTATTGTTTAGAGTTATAATAAGTAGGCAGGGATTATAGGTTAAAGTTATTATATTAAGATTATCCCTATAATAACAAAAGTATATTACTTACTAGTGGGTTCTAGCCTTTATAATCCTATAAAGAGGCTTAATTACCTTTATTACTATGCCTTCTAGAAAGAGGTATATAATTTACTTAGGTAACCTTATAATAATTAGCCTCTTTAGCTTTATATGCAATTAAACATAGGCCTGTGTAATATTATGAATCTAAAGGTAAATTCCTTTTTGCTTTAATAATAAAGCAATAGCTATAATTAGCTATTAACTTGCTTATTATATAGTTAGTAACTACATTAGGATAGACTCCTTGCCTTTATTACTATAGCCTTATATAATAAGGCAAGACTTCTTATATAGTAATTCCGTTCCCTTACCTTTAATCTCTCTAACTATATAAGAATTAAAGATCCTATAGCCTCTATACTTTACTAGGTTAAAGCTTATAAATCTAAACATATTATAAGCCTATAAGGTATTAATTTTAGCCTAGTTAGACTGCTTAAAGGGCTTGCCTAGGGTTATAATCTTTCCTTTTTAGAAAAGTTAAAGAGTAAGGTTTTAATTAGCTTTCTCCTTTACTATAAGGAATACTATATTTAGTATTTCTCTAGCTATAATCTCTTTAATTAACGCTTTCTCTTAGTCTTTATTAATAAGTATAAAAGGTTTTATAGGTCTAATAGCTTTCTTAGGATTATAAGCCCTAGCCCTAATAGCCTTTGCTTTTACTATATTTAGGCTATTAGCTTTATAGCTTCCTATAGGGGCTACTTTAACTTTATAAGCCTCTTTAGGCTTCTTTACGCCCTTATTAATATAGAATTAAATAGTAAGGTTTTTCCTTAGCCTCCCTTACTTTCTCTTTACTAGAGGCGCTTCTTTTTCTTTTACTTTTGCCCCTATACCCTTTATTAGCTTATCTCCTAGGCCCTCTAGTAGCTTATCTCCCCCTAAAGGTTCTCTCCTTTATAAGGGGTCTTTAGAGTAAGTATGCCTTCCCTAGGGTCTTAGGGCCTTACCTTCTTATCTCCCCTATACTATAAGTCCTTATAGTATAGCTTTATTACTATAAAGTAAAACTTAGCTAGGCTATAGGGTATCTTAACTATATAAGTCTCTTTATTAGTTATAAGTAGCTTATAAGGGCTATGCTATTTACCTTTTTCTCTTTATATATATATATTAGCCTATAGTAGTAGCTAATATATTAGTAATATATTAGGGCTATTCTAGGTATTAAGGGCCTTATAGACCTATCTCTTAGTAAGGTAATAGCAGACTTTATTAGTTACCTTCTAAATTACTTTAGCTTATTAAATAATAGAGATACTTAGTGGTAACTTATCTATTATCTATAGATAGGCTCTAAAGACTAGTAGTGTAAGCATAAGGCTATCTAGACTTACTAAGTTATTAATAGCTTTAATAGCTATTTAGAGTTACTACTTAGGAGTGATCTCTTTACTAATTAAATCTATAATAATATTATAAGCCTAGCAAAGAGGTCTATAGTATCTTTTAACCTTCCTAATACTATTATAGGCTTTAATTAGTATCTTATTAATCTTAATTGACATTAAATAAGCATAATGCCTAAATTTAGCTAAGACAAAGTTATTACTAATATTATAAATAATCTAATCTAGAGGGCCTAGATAGGTATCTATCTAGCACTCCCTAATTACATTCTAAATATTATAAGCTTTCTACTTCTTAGGGTTAAGGAATTAAGCTACTTAGAATAAGGTTACTAAATTAATAATATAAAGGACTAGTTAGCTATTAATTTATATAATATTAATAATAATTTTATAGTTAAAGTTATAGTTATCTTTAAGGTAGAATTTAAAATAGCTAGGAGCTTTTCTATTTATCTAATAATAATAATAGACCTTAGTAAGCTTCTTAATTACATAGCGTTTAATATTATAACTAGCCTATTAAAGGATCTTTATAAGGTATTAAATTAAAGGGTAACTAAATCTTTAGTAAAGTTAATAAATCTCTCCTTCTAATAGATAAAACGTAGTAGTCTCTTTTGCCTCTAGTAGCTACTAAGGATAGCCCTATTTATATATAATAGGTATAGAATTATTGCCTTAAATTAGCATATTAGTAAGGTTATTTATCTTAACCTTTATAAGGTCTATGTTAGTTAGGGAAAAGAGAAAAGGCATAGTAGTATTAAGGACATAGAAGTTAATTAGACTAAGCTTTATTAGCATGTGTATTACACCACGTATAGTTGCTAATCTAGCGCTAAAGTTAATAACTTCTAGGCTATAAGGTTTAATCTCTAATAATAGTATTACTCTTAAGAGGGCTTTTGCTTATACCTAACTAGTAGTTAACTAGCCTAAGGCTCCTATATCTAGTATAATTCCCCTAAAGACTTCTTTAGAATAGTGTTCTTTAGAGGTATAATAGATTAAATAGTCCTTATTAGAAGCCTCCTTAAGGTATAGCTCTTACTTAAGTAAGGTATGTTAAAAAGCCTAATTTTTAAGCATTATAAGTACGTTAATATTATCTATTATTAGTAAACCTAAATAGAAAAACTATATAATACTAAGATATACCTTTAATAGTAGCTTCTCCTTAATATTATTATTATTATTATCTTATGCCTAGGTATAGGTCTTAAGCTATAATTCCTAGTTTTTTACTTCCTCTATCTTATTATTAGTATTACCTTTAAATATAGAAAGGAATGCTTAGAACTTCCTTTCTAAAGAAAGTAAGTAATAATTCTTACTAGCCTACTACCTCTCTTTCTCCTTCTAATACTTAGTGTTAGTGTGGTTTAATAACTAGTAGCTATTCTTACTATAAATAAAGCATTGCTTAGGTTACCTAGAGTTACTATAATAACCTTCTCTTCCTTAGTCTCTCTAATTCTATTAGCTATATTAGTAATCTATAAATATTACCTTTAATAGGTTTTTATCTTAATGCTAGTGGTATTAGGTACTCCTTACACTACTTTCTATAATTATAATTAACTTATAGAGGTCCCTAGTAAGGTTCTTAAAGCCTAGGGTATATATATACTTTACTATTTAGTATTCTAGAATACTAGAGACTATATTTAAGGTTTACTTATAGAGCTTTATATTTACTATATTAGAAGGGTATAGTCCTTTATAAACCTTCTTTAGAGTAGTTAATAGGATCTTAAGGCACTTAAGCTTATTCTTCTTAGGGTTCTAAGTAATAATGTTCTTAAGGGTTATATTACTCTATTTATATTAGTAGAACTATTAGTTACTTTTAGTCTTAAAGTAATAATAGATATTAGTAATTATCCCTTTATAAGAAAGGCCCTTACTAGATAAGTAGTTAAGGAAATATTATTTAGTATCTCCTATTAGTATAATAAGGAAAGCTTTACTAAAGTAAGATCTAGGGAGGTTAATCTAATTATATTTGCTCTTAAAGAGTGTAATCTTAGGTAAGAGGAAATTATATAGCTTCCTGCTATAATAGTTACTATCCTTATATATCTTTATAAGTTTGGAGATTTTCTTTATAATTTACTTATCTAAAGGAGGGTAATAATAGGTAAGTTACTAGGATTAAGCGTATTAATTATCCTTAAAGTCTTAGAATAATTAAGATTATTATAAAGGTTCTTATAAGGGTTATAGATACTATTCCTATTAGTATTAAGAAGTAATAAAATAAATAGGGTAGATCTTTAGGGTAATAACCTCTAGGGGCTATGTTTAAGGTAGCTTAGGAGATTATAACTTCTCTTTTAATCATAGTGTCTTTATTTCTTCTTAAAGCACTTATTCTAATATGGTAGTAATTAGAATTCTAGGGCCTTAAGCAATATAAACACTATTATCTTATAAAGAGCTTTATAGTTCCCTTATAAGGTTACTATAGGCTCTCCTAAATATCTCCTTTAACTATCCCTTAAAGTCTTCTTTAAAGTTCTCTTAAAGGTCCTTATCTCTCTAATATTAGTGCTTACTAGTATAAATAAACCTAGTAATTTAATTACTTAGTTTATACTATATAGTAGTCTTTAGATTTAGCTAGGTAAGTTCTTTTTACTCTATTATAAGTGCTAGAGAGTATAGCTATAGTCTTTTTAGTAGCGTAGCCTCTAATAGTCTCTTAGGGATTAATTTAGAAGGTATTTAAGGCATCTTACTCTTATAGGAAAGGGCTTAAGAGGTTTATTTTAAAGATATATTACTATCTAATTCTATTCTAGGGAATAAAATAGAAAAACAGAAGGGAATAAGCAAAAGGAGCGTTATTACTATAATTATAGTGGAATAAATAGCTATATAATAATAGCGTAGTTTCTAGGCTCTTCTAGAGGAAAAACTAAATAAATAGCTATATAATAATGGCGTAGTTTCTAGGCTCTTCTGGAGGGAAAACTAAATAAATAGCTATATAATAATAGCGTAGTTTCTAGGCTCTTTATTGCGGTAAACATAATAAGGCAAAAGAAGGGGAAAAACAGGTTAATAGGTTATAAAGATTAGAGGTAATTCTTTGCCTTTACATTATGTACACTAAACACAGAGGAGCTAAGATAGTTATAGTAAATAACTATAAAGAAAGGAGAAGAGAGGTAGAAAAGAGAGGTTATATAGGTTAGCTTGCTTAGCTAAGTATTATATTTAATATTAGGTTTAAATAAAATGCCTTATAGTAATAGATTTAGTTATTTAGTTAGTTTTCTTATAATAGATAATAAGAATAATAATTAACTAAATATCCTAAAGGCCTAAGGGTTAATAAATTAATCTCTTAGAAGCCTAATAAGCCTATACTTAGGATTCTAGTCTCTTTCTTTAGCACACTCTATAGTTATTCCTCTTTGCCTAAATAGCCTATATATTAGCTTAAGGGGTAAGGGGCTGTAGTATTTAGAAGAATATCTTTTCTTATAATACCTAGCTTATCTATAGTTATAGTTAACTACTAATTAGTATTAGTTTTACAAAGGAATGTAGCACTAGTATAATATAAAGGGGTTTAATTTAATAAAGTTAATAATAGTTAATAAATTAGAGAGAGAAAAGAAGAGAGAGAAGGAGAGGAATCTAGCTAGGAGGGAAAAGGGGGAAAAGTAAGTCTTATAGTGCAGAGCCACTATAAGCGGTGTGGGGTTGCTTACAATGCAGCTAATCGCATTGCGTGCATCCCTTTAGTGAACCTACCTTTGGCCACGGTCGGACTAACTATCGTCCGAAGGTCCGAAGGAAGCCATAACATTTGTAGTATTTGTAGTGTAGTGTAGTAAATACTACACTACATACTATAACAAAAGTCAAAATACTACAAATACTACACTACATGCAAAGCTCTGACTATAGCAAAGCCTTTATTACAAAATAAATCCGTAAATTCCCCTAATAGTTACTATATTTATTATTATTTTTCTTTATTCTAGGGATTAAAATAATTAACCCTTATCTCTATATAAATTACTATATATAATTCTATTATAATCTATTCTAGTGTTAATAGTCACTTCTTAATATATAACTCTATTACTATTACTAGATTTACTACTAACGCTTATTCCTTAGAGTTAACTATATATGCCCTTATAGCTAGGTTAATAGATTTAAATCTCCCTATTTCTTGCTTTCTAGCAATTATTATAGGCTTATTGCTTATATTATATATTATAATATATTATATAAATCCGTCTATAACTACCACATAAACCCCTAGTTTCTGCAGTTACTTTAGTTTAAATAATACCCTATTATCCTTACCTAATTAATAGTTTACTAGGACTAATATTATTATATATAGTTAGATTGTTACTATATAAGCTAATTTAACTAGTATATTAATTTTCGGTTAGTTATACTATACTACTATAGGAATAGTAATGTTACTATATATCCTAATAATTACTTTCCCTTTGCTTACTATTATGTTAATTTGTTAAGGTATAATATAATCTATACCTAGTAATATATTTGTTCTTAATAACTTAATAATAGATAC
This sequence comes from Epichloe sp. AL9924, assembly GCA_000729825.1. Lineage (NCBI taxonomy): Eukaryota > Fungi > Ascomycota > Sordariomycetes > Hypocreales > Clavicipitaceae > Epichloe > Epichloe sp. AL9924. The sequence continues at coordinate 12,353 of JFGW01000502.1, forward strand.
TTCCCTAACAAATAATGTAATTATAGGTTATTTATTAGGTATACTACCTAAGAAGTTTATAGGTAATAGCATATATTTATTAGTAAAGTAAATATCCACTCCTATTCCCTTTACCTTAATAGGTGCTACTCTAGTACATATCTTAACATCTAGATACCATTTAGCTACCTATATAGTATTTGCTAATATAATTAAGCATCCTATATTATAGCAAATATTAGTTTAACTATCTAGATTATCTAGATCTAGGTAGATTTAGAATTATAGGTATATCTTTAATTAAAATACATAGCTAACACCTATATCTTATTATATACTAACTATTAATTAAAAGATTAGTATTCTACTGCCTTTCTTTATCTTAACTCTTATTACATTTACTATTTATAGTTCTTTTACTACTAATTTTATTTGCGTTTATATATTATTTATTATAATATTTAAATAATTATAATCACTATATATACGTCATAATAGGTAAGAGTCTAAAATTTTATTATAAGCTACCTTGCTCCTAATTGTGCTATTGCGTAGTAAGCTATATACCTTACTTAAATAGTAAAAAAACGTATTATTAGATATAAATTAAGTAAAACACATTTAGTAAGTGTAGACTATATTATTAATTCTAATAAATTAAACCTACTTTACCTAGTTATTAGCCTATATGACTCCTTCCTAATTATCTTAAGGGTATAATTCTTACTATTCTACCTCTAGGTATAGGATATACTTATCTATATCTCCCTATTCTAATTACTAACTATTATTTTCTTAGTCCTTATTGCTTATTTACTCCTATTAATTATTTTATTCTTTATTACCTTATTAGTTTAACTTATTTACCTAGTGTATAGCTTATAGGCATTATAGTAAGATTACTAGTCTATTTAGTAGTCTCCTAGTATTACTAAATAGTATAGCTCTATCTATAATAGGCCTATTATAGCAAGGATTTAGGTATAGCTACTACTAGTTATTATAGTATAGCTAATTACTAAACTACTAGTCTTAATTATTATAGTATTATCTTTACTAGCCCTATTGCTATTATTAAGTGGGGTTATAGTATAGTGAATTACTATTGCGATTATTCTAATTACTATTCTAGTAATTATTCTAATACCCTTTAATTCGTAGCCTAGCTATGCTATTATATAGTTAGTGTCCTACATGCTAGCCTTATGTTTTAATCCTCTGTATATATTTAATCCTTATTAAATATCCCTAAACTATTAATTAGCTATCTATTAGTACCTATCTTTTACCTAACTAGTAATTATTAACTCCCTCTCTCTAATTTATATTAAAAACTAATTAATTATTATATTTGCTAATAGTAGTGTAATAATTATCTGAATTTCTAAATTAAATACCTAGTAAACTTGTTAGGACCGTTAAGGCTGTTATAACGTTATGCACTAGTGCAAAAAGGGTCTAATTTAAAGGTATCATAGAAGTTAATTTATAAAGCTATCTAGGGGGCTACGTAGCTATAGGAAAAGGGATTATAAGTTATGTGTATGCCTTACGTATAGGTATAGCTAATTATAGGGTAGTGTTACTATATATACTTTACTTCCTTTAGTAGTTAACCTAATATTAACCTAGATATTATAATACTAGTAACTTCTCTTTTTAGAAAGGAAAGTAAGGTATAGTAAATATAATTATTAAATAAGGAAAGAAGTAAGTCTAAACTATATATAATTTACTTATAGGCCTATTAAAGGAAAAGTAAGCCTAAATATTAAATCTAAGGCTCTTATTAGTTATTAATATAAGGGATTAGAAGGAGAGGTTAATCCGCGGATTAGAAAGAGATCTAGCTTAAGAGCTTACTTAAAAAAATAATAAAAACAGAAATAAACATAATTAAATCTAATTAGCAAATATAGGCCTCTTATTAGCCTAGGTAATAGTTAATCTAGACTTTTTATCTAGTTTATCTAGTCTCTAGCCTCTTTACCTAGCCTTTAATATAAATTATAGCTTTATTTATCTTAATAAATATCTTAAGGCTCTTATTTAGAGATTCCTTTATTATTATATTAGTAATATTATTATTACTATTAATCTATTAGACTTCGCAGATTTTATAGCGTTTATATAACTATTAAAGGGCTATAATATTAATTGTAAGGCATTTCTCTTTTATAAAGCCTAGCTTTATAAGGCATTTATATAATAAAAAAGAGTCTATATAGATAATTATTAGGATATAATTAATCTTTAGTTAGTCTATAATTATATATAAAGTTATAGTAATTATATAGGCTATATTAGCACCTTATACTATTATATATAATTTAGAAGTAAGGGCACTATAGGTTATATACTTACTCTTTATTAAGCTATATATAATAATATTGTTAAAAATACATAAGGCTTTGTAATCCTAGGTGCAGATGGATCGGTCCACTCTTTTGAATTCAACAGGTTATGAGCCCGGTAGCGCAGTGGTTAGGCCCACTGCAGCGTTTCGCCTACCACAGTGGAGCACTGCTCTGCGAGGCAAGGTTACGAGTTCGAACCCTGACCGAAATAACTAAAAAAATTCAATTGCTAGTATAAGCCTAAGACCTCTATAGGGCACCTGGATGTCAATTCCAGGGGGGGTGTTAAAAAATACATAAGGCTTTGTAAATCCTAGGTGCAAGATGGATCGGTCCACTCTTTTGAATTCAACAAATATTACC
>JFGW01000503.1:0-14986 GCA_000729825.1 Epichloe sp. AL9924
GCCTAGATTATCACATAGGCCCCTTTCCCCTAGGTAACCTCCTTTCTCTTCAGCTAGCAATACCACGTATCCCCTAGGGACCCTCTCCCTATAAGCCTAGGAAGAACCCTGTCATGACCCTTGTATGCAGCTAATTTAAACCTATAACCTTAGGAGACTTGTACAAATATCATGGTCTAGCCCTAAGGGCTAATCGCGGGTGTCTGCGCCACCATGTGGGTGATGTGCCTAATCCATCTGCGCCATAGCAAAAGAATACGTATTGTACAAGTCATTATTTACTTGTACAATTGACACCTATATTGCTAGGTCTAGGCAAAGCCTAGATCATCACAGTTACTATAGAAGGCAGGGCTATATAAGGTACTAGAAAAGGTAAACCTATTAGCATATTAATTAGATTTCCCCCTAGATTTATAAGTCTATCTAGTAGTGTTAGTTATATAGATTTAGAAGCTAGTATAAGGAGGGGATCTATTTAGTAGGGAAGAACTAGCTCTGCCGCTAATTATATTTAATAATCTAGAGGAGGTAGATTACTAAGAAATCAAATAAATCTATAGGCATTATGTTAAGATCTTTAAATAAAATAAGACTATAAGAGTGGAATTCCTTATCTAATAGAAGGGATTTATAGCTAAAGATAACTAATAGATAAGCAAAAGCAAGATATAAGTTAACGTAGCTAAGATAGTAGAAGACTATCTTAAGAAAAACCTAGTTAATTAGTAAAAAGAATATATAAAGAAAGGTCTTAATCCGCCTATAGAATAGTAATAGTAAAGGAAAAAAGGTAATAGTAAGCTATTAGATTTAATAGGCTAGATTAAAGCTATTAGACCCTTTTATATATATTACCTTTTTACGCTAACTAAAAGAGAGCCCCCTTACTTAAACCTTATATTATCCCTAAAACCACTATAAGCTTAGCGTAGTTAAATCTAGTAGGAGCGCAGTTAAATTTATTTCTAGCCTTATTTTTGCTTAATAGCACTTAACTCTAAAGATAATAGTGTAAATAATAGAGAGTTCTAAAAACTATAGCACGTAAAACTAAACTAGCTATAAGAATTATAGAATTATAATAACTATAAGAACTACTAAGTAAAAAATAAAACTATTATACTAGAAGTTAAATATAAGTTTTATAGATATTATGTAAATCTATATTTTAATTAAGGAGCTATACTAGATTTTATTCTCTTTAATAATAAGGTGTATATATATAACTAAATAATTTACAAGCAAATAAGGGCAGTATATCTATATATTTAGATCCTAGCTATAATAGAACAAAATTAGATATTAGGGGAACTAATAGTTACTAACTTAGCATAGTAATAATCTATAACTAACAGGGAAAGAATTAAATATATCTAGTAAATTAATAACCCTTAGTAAAACTAGGGACTATAACCTATTATAAGAATATAAAGTTTTTTAAATGCCATTTAAATTAAGTAAAATAACATAATTAGCTATAAAAATATTTATACCCTATGTAATAAATTATATAATTATAGCAGTAGTAGCACTTAGATAAACTAAGAATAAAATAAGATAAGGTAAATACACTATTATAACTAGCAGAGAGGTATAATAAAAACGTTAGTTAAGTGGCTAAGGTTATTTAAAAGATAGTTAAAACTAAGGAACAAGGTAATAATAACAATAATAATTATATAAGTGAAGCATTAGATTTAGATATAGAGCAGGAGAAGCGTAGATAAGCAATAGAAAAGCTAATTAAAGATAATTATATAAGAGCTATAAGGAGAGAGTAGTTAAAGCAAGTAAAAGTAAAGTTAAAAGGTAATAAATCTATTAGTATACTAAATAAAGAAAGCGTTAAGGTAGTAAGAGTTAATCTAATATAGTTAAGGGCAGAATCTCCTAAATTAGAATTAGAATTACCTAAACTAGGATTAGAACCTAAACTTAATAAGAATAGCGGTTTTAAAAGCAAAAATAATAAGGATATTAATAAGATACTTATAGAATTTCTTATTAAACTATTATAGGTTTATATATAAATAGTAGAGCTTAACTTTAAACCATTATATCTTAGATTTAGAAAGCTAGGATCTAGAATTAACGCTTAAATGCTAATGCCTAATATTAGCGTAGTAGCATATAAGAGAATAAGGGAGGAGTTTAATGCTATATATAAAGGAAAAAGCATTAAAGGAGTTAACTTTAGTAAATTTAGATATACTATATTAGGTTATAAAAACAGTAATTAGGATATTAAATATATAATCTAGGCTTACGCGCATAAATTTGCCCTTAAAGGGGCTACTATAGTATCTAGTGGATTAGAAGTTAACTTAAAGGATATGTATTTTATATTATAGTAAAACATAGTTATATAAATTTTCGCTATATTTAAAGAATAGAAGGCTATATTAATTATAAAGTAAGTAGTAGTAAAATAAATAGGAAAGAGAGTACTTTAGACTATAGTTAATCTAATAGAGTGTAAAGTAACTAGAAGAGTAAAGAATTAGGTAAAAATAGTAGTAGTGGCTTTCTATAATAGTGTAATAGTTAAATATAGATAGCAAATAGCTACTTATAATAGTATATTATCTCTGCTACTATAAGCTAACCTTTTAGCTCTTTATTTTACAGATAAATACAGCGTAGTAAATACTATAATTACAAGTACATTAGCTAGTATTAGTTAGGTAGATTTACTCTATATTAGTATAGAGAAGGAGTTAGTGTAAAAATTATCTAAATTAAAATAAGATAAAGAAAGAATTTAATAGTATAAGAAAAGTAAGATTAATAACTTAGTTAATTAAGTTAATAACCTTATTAATTAAGTTAGTAAAGTTAAAAAGGATTTTAATATAATTAAGGAGTAAGTAAAAATAGCGTATATAGTCACTAAAGATATATTAAAGGATATTTATTATTGAAATGTAGGGAGCTAGTTGCCGGCTAGCAACAGCTGTACAGGTGTAGCTCTACGGTCAGGGACCAATAGAACCACCACGTTGAATATTCAACGCAACGCAACGGAAGGTTGTGGCAGTTATTAACTAATAGAATTCAATCTAGATGACTTTTACGATATCTTATATACCAATAGAATTGATTTTAGTGACGTTGTACGGGCAATGTGGCTGTTGGATTGAGAGGCCTAGCTATCTAGCTAGATTAAAAAGATCTTCTTCCTCTTATATACCCACTAACCATATCGGTTAATCCGGGCTGCCAAAAGGGTCTTAAGGGCTACTTTTGATTTTCCGCAAAATTCATTTATATGTAAAATCTAAAAAATCGACTCACCACTATACAAACTAGCAACCCACATGCACTAACTTTTGGTCCAAAAAATATTCCTGCATAAAATAAAAGCCCTGTCTTCTAGCTTTAATTTGCTATATGTGAAACTTTTGTATAACCTCTAGTTAAAGAGAAAATCGCTGTTAAAGATAGCTATAGGGTAACCTATGTGTAGGGTAACCTGCTTATGTCACCCTAGCTTACCTAATTACTAGTGGCGTAGTTGTGGCTATGCTTGTAGCCACAACGCAATTAAATAATCCACAATTGATTTGGATTAGTTATCCACACGGTCAGTCGCAGCTGTTGACAGCTGCGACGTAGCTATTGACAGCCACCTTCGCGACCGTTGACAGCTGCAGTGCAGCTGTCAGGCTTGCAATGCAAGCTAGTAATAAAAAGGTCCTTTGACTAGAAAAGGGCTAAAAATAGGTCTTATTTTTAACATTTATAATTTAGTAAAATTAATAAAAAAGGAGTTAGAAAGCTTCTAGAATAAGTTTAAATAAATTATAGATATATTAACAGCCTAAAAAGAGAAGATCTTAAACTTTAAGTTAGGCAGAATATTAATTAATATTAATAAATAACTTAAGACTTTAAAATAGGATATAGTTAAGAGGACTAAATTTAAAAAGAAGATAGTAGAATTAGCATTTATAGTAATAGAAATATTAAAAGAAATATAAGCTTAGGATATAAAGATTAAGAACCTTATAAATAAGCAGAAAAGGTTTAAGGAGAATAGTAAGAAAATAAATTTAGCTCTAGTAAGGCTAATTCTAGCGATTAGAACCCTAGAAACACGAAATTAGGTAACCCTAGCTCTAGAGATACTAGCGTGGACACTGGTTTTAGTAATACTATTTTTAGGCGAAACTAATAAGTATTAAGGCAAATTATGTTAGGGAACACTAAAAATAGGTAATAAGTAACCTTATAGTAGGATAGTATCTCTAGTAACACTAAGTAAGAAGCCTAAATCACTAGGAAAGCCTAGTCTAAAGATAGCTTAGATAGATATTTAATAAATAACGCTAGATATGCCTATAGCATAGGAAATAAGTAAAACATTGCTAGTATTATTAGGAAAAAGGATAATAAGGATATTAAGATAAATATTACCTATTATACGTACGTTAATTACTAAGGTAACTAAGCTATAAATTAAGGAGGATAAATTTACTAGATTACTAGATTAAAGGAATGGATTTAGATATTAAGGCATAGAGTTAGAATATAGTGTATAGTAAGATAGGAAGTTAGGATTTAAACTAAGTATAAGATTAGAAAAGATAAGAGAATAGAGGAATTTAATATTTTACTAAAAGGAAATAATAAAATACAATAAAGATTAGGTACTTAATATTAGATAAAAAGAATATATTATTTAATATAATAGTTTATAAGTATAAGAGAGAAATTATAATTATAGTAAGGGACATGCTAAGTCTATTTTTTCCTTTATATAAATTTAATAGAAGTTTTTTTAATAAGCTTAGCTAGATAGAGGCTAAATCTAGTTATAGTTTAAGCAATAATAACTAGGATAGTTGTCTTTTTAGCGTGCCTAGCACTTATTATATAGTAGAACGTAAGGGTAGCTAATATAAGGCTAGATTTAGACTTTACTAGAACAAAATTAACTTACTTCTAATATCTTACTATACCCCTAATAGTAGCTTGTGTAAGTGAACTTAGTATGACTTTATAATCGCGAATCCGTTAGCCCCTCTAACGGATTCGCCCCCTATCGTGCCAAACCAGCACGTAACACTTAAGCTAAAGTAAGGATAATAAACTATAATAATAGTAATATTTATATTACTAAAGAAGCCCTTAAATAAGCCCTTAAGAAGGTTATTAAAGAAAAAGCTAAGGAAAGTAATACCCTAACCTAGGTAAGTATTATTACTAGCCTAGCCCTTAAATAACTAAATACCTTACCTCTCTCTCTTTAGATTTTAGGTAAGTAAGACTAAGAAGTTCTTATTAAAAGGAATACTATTTAGGAATTACTTTAGTCTAGGAGTATAGAAAATATAGTAACTATAGTTAATAAAGCTATAAGCTAAGCTATAGTAATAGTAGCTGGAAGACTCCCTAGTAAAAATACTATTATTACCTTTAAAGGAAATACTACCTAATATAAATAAGACTAAAAATAAATTACTAATATATTTAGGCCTAAAGTAGCCCTTTATTACTATATACTAAGTGTTATTATTAAGGGATTCCTAACTAAATATATATTTATTAAAAACCTAGTAATAGAAATTAAAAAAACTAATAAGATAAATATAGTTAAGGTAATAGTAAGGTAACCCTAGGGTAAAGGTACCTAAAGGACTACCTTAATACTAGGCTTAGCTAAAGTTAAAGATACTAATAAGATATACTAGGATAGTATAGTCTTTAAAGTAAAGCTATTCTAAACTAAACTATATAATAAGACCTTATAGCCTTAATAATACTATAACTATTTCTAAATAGGTGTTAGGAGCGCAGAGGTCGGAGATAGGACGTTTATAATTGTAAATCTTTAGAGAACCTTTAGGCTACTCTAATAACAAAGAGGCTAGCTAGCTATAAGATAGCTATGTGTTTATTAAGCAAGGTATTTATTAAGGACTACGTATATTATATATAGTAGGTTAGAGATTAAAACCTTTATATACTAGGCCCTAGCTAGTATCTTTCTAGTAATAACTATAAATCTTAGCCTTTACTTTATTTATATTAGACCTTATTGTCAGGAGCGCAGAGGTCAGAGACAGGACGTTTATGATAGTAGATCTTCGGAGAACCTTTAGGCCGCTTTAATAACAAAGAGGCTAGCTAGCTATAAGATAGCCACGTGTTTATTAAGCAAGGTATTTATTAAGGACTACATATATTATATATAGTAGGTTAGAGATTAAAACCTTTATATACTAGGCCCTAGCTAGTATCTTTCTAGTAGTAATAATAAATCTTAGCCTTTACTTTATTTATATTAGACCCTATAGTATAAGCTATAATAAATTAATCTCTAAACCTTTAAGAGAAATAAACTATTAGCTAGATTATTATATAGCTAATGCTACAAAGGTCTACATAAAATACGCTAGTACCTTATAATAATAAAGGTATAGATAATTAGTTATAGGATAGAGAACCCCTATAGTCTAGAATAATAGATAATAATAAGGTATAAGAAATACTACTAGTCCCTAATCTAGATAAAGGCATAGGTAATGTAAATAATAATAATAGAGTATTATAAAGACACTATAAGGTTATATAAGCTAAGCTACTATATACACAAAGAAAATAGGAGATTCTGCAAATTAAGGCGTAAATTAAGGAGATTAAGGTAAATCTATTATTAGCTAGACCTCCTTAGGGACTTATAATTACCCCTTAAACTTTAACTATAGTTTTACTAGTAATCTATAGTAACTTAGTAGTAATTATATAGTAAAGTAGTCTTATTAAAATATGGATAAAAATACCTATATATAAAGGGAATATATATAAGAACCTCTAGAATTTCCTAGTAGATTTAAATATATTATTTAAATTAGACTATTATACCTTTAGGAATAATATAACTAAGGTAATGTATATAAGCAGCTACCTAGCTAATAATATAAAGCAATAATAGATATGTTATATAGCTATAGATAGGTATATAAATTATATGTTACTTATATAGATAGGTATTAAAATGTAGGGAGCTAGTTACCGGCTGGCAATAGCTGTACAGGTGTAGCTCTACGGTTAGGGACTAATAGAACTACCACGTTAAATATTCAACGCAACGCAACGGAAGGTTATGGTAATTATTAACTAATAGAATTTAATCTAGATGACTTTTACAATATCTTATATACTAATAGAATTGATTTTAGTGACGTTATACAGGCAATGCGGCTATTGGATTAAGAGGCCTAGCTATCTAGCTAGATTAAAAAGATTTTCTTCCTCTTATATACCCACTAACTATATTAGTGGATCTAGGCTACTAAAAGGGTCTTAAGGGCTACTTTTAATTTTCTATAAAATTCATTTATATATAAAATCCAAAAAGTCGACTCACCACTATACAAACTAGCAACCCATATACACTCACTTTTAGTCTAAAAAATATTCCTATATAAAATAAAAGCCCTATCTTTAAGCTTTAATTTGCTATATGTAAGACTTTTGTATAACCTCTAGTTAAAGAGAAAATTACTATTAAAGATAGCTATAGGGTAACCTATATATAGGGTAACCTACTTACATTACCCTAGCTTACCTAATTACTAGTAGCGCTATGGTTATAGCTACGCTTGCAGCCATAACGTAATTAAATAATTCACAATTAATTTAGATTAGTTATTTACATAGTTAGTCATAGCTATTAATAGCTACCTTCGCGACCGTTAATAGCTACAGTGTAGCTATTAGGCTTATAATGCAAGCTAGTAATAGAAAGGTCCTTTGACTAGAAAAGGGCTAAAAATAGGTCTTATTTTTAACACCCCCTTTACAAAAGAATTACATTAAGGGTAATTAAAAGTATACAAGGAGACTATAGGGTAAATAATAACTTTTAGATAATAATAGATAAAAGGGAAAAACAGGAAAAGATAAAAGACCCCCTTTTTAAATTCCTAGCTATTATTAAATATAGCTCCCTTTTTAGCGTTGTTTTTAGTTCCCTATTAAAGGGATTTAGTTATTAGTTTTTAGTGATTATCAAGCCCTAAGAGCTTAATAAAAGCCTAATAAAGAGGTCTAGATAGAGGCTTTGTTAGACTATCTGCAGGCATTAACTTTATATCTAGATATTCAATCTTAGCTAAACCCTCTAAAACCTATTACCTAATATAGTTAAACTTTAGCAAGGTATGCTTTATATAGCTATATAAGGCAGGGTTATAGGCAGTGGTTATAGCGCCTTAATTATCGTAATATATCTAGATAGGGGGAGAAATAGGGGTTTTTAGCTCCTTAAATAAGCCCTAAAGCCACTATAGCTCCCAGAAGGTCTTGCAGATAGCGTTAGCTTTAGCTTCTAATATTAATAGAGCTATCATACTAGCTTTCTTTAATTTCTAGCTAATAGGTCCGCCAGCTAGCTTGAATAGATAAGCGTAGGTTAATTTAGAGGTCTTTTTATCCCCTGCAAAATCACTATTGCAATAACCTATTAGGCTTTTGCTAGCTATACCTTTAGGGTCTCCCCTATAAATAATAGCAAGGAATTTAGTCCCTAATAGGTACCTAAGCAGGTTTTTAGCTACTTTTAGGTGCTCTATATAGGGGCTAGCTAGTGCTATAGATAGCCACTGAAGTGTAAAGGCCACGTCCGGCCTTATAAGCAACATTAGGTACATTATAGTCCCTATAATACACTAATAAAGCTTGATTTCACTAGCTATTAAAAGCTTAGTTATCTACGTAGCTAATATGCCTAGCTAAAGAGGTATGCTAATAGGCTTACTATCTAGCATATTAAATCGATTTAAAGCCTCTGAGATATACTAAGATTAGTGGATTTTTAGTATCCTATTAGGTCTATCTCGTATAATTTAAACCCCTAAGAAGAATTTAGCAGGCCCCCTATCTTCTATTAGATAGACTTTATAAAGTTCCTGTTTAAGCCTTTAGATATAAGGTAAATCTAGTCTAATTAGAAGACAATCATCTATATATATAATAATAAAGGTTTTAGTGAAGGGATTAAAGAATATAGCTAGGTTAGATATAAGAGGGTTAAATCCTAGGGACTTTAGCACTGCTGTTAGTGCTTGTTGCCACTCCCTTAAGCTCTGTTTTAGGCTATATAAAGACTTCTGTAATAGAATTACTTAATCTTTAGAGGGTTTATAGCTAAAACTTTTAGCTAATTTAGCTAGTTTAGGATTTGCTTCAAGGAATTCAATAAATCCGTCCGGAATAACCATATAAATCTGTTATTAAAGCTTACTATTAAGAAAAGCCCCTATAAAATCAACCTGTTCGATTTCCTAGTTATTCTAAGCCGCTAGGGCTAGTAAAATCCTCTAGCTAGGGGGAATACTTGTGGCTGCAAAGGTCTTTAGATAATCTAGACCTTTGATTTGCATAAATCCCTTAGCAACGAGTCGGGCCTTGTATTTTAAAGGATTATTTTCTTTATCCTTTTTAAGCTTATACACAAGCCTATTCTTTAGTACTTTTTGGCCCTTAGGTACTTGGTCTTTCCCTATAAATTTAAAAGTACTAGCCTTTAGAAGCTGTTCGTATTCCTTATACGTAGCTTCTATCTATTTATCCCTATTAGGGCTAGATAAAGCTTACTTCTAGGTCTTAGGTTCGGGGCTATTAGGATTGTTTTCCTTTAGCTTCTCCTGTACCTTAAAGCAGATTTCTTTTATAAAATCTAGAGAAGAAGGGGAACTAATATTAACATCCATAGGGTTAATATTAGGGTCGAAGTCGGTAATTTTGTCAAAATTAGGGTCCGGAGTCGAAATCTGATTTCCTAGTTAAGATGTGGTAAGCGCCTTGTCTAGGGCCTCTAGAACCACTGGAATCGGACCTTTAGGGGGTTGTACAGGACCTATAAGGTCCCCTATGTTGTCTATAGGGTAATCCTTTGAACCTTAATTTAGATTTTGATTTTCTAAATCATTTTCCCCCTCTAAAGGGTTATCCCCTATAGAAAGCCTAGGTAATCCTTTAGAGACAGGACCTATAGGTTCTATAATCTTAATAAAGCTAGTCTTTGTAACTAGCTTTTTAGAGGGGATATACACTAGGTAAGTGTTAGAACCTAGTGTAGCTAAAAGTCTTCTAGGGATAGTCCTAGCAGCTAACTTCTAGGCTTTAGGTTGTTTTTTAAGGGGGATTAGAATCTTATAGTAAGATCCTATAGCTCTAATACTGCTAATATCAGTCGTATAGGGCTGATTTAGCTCCCTAGCTAGCAGTTGTTTAGGGCTTTTATCCTTTGTGGTATTAGTAGTTATATTAACTAGGTTAACAACTGTAGGTAATACAAAACACTATAGATATAACGGTAATTTTGCCCACTAAATAGTAGCCCTTAATCGGTCTAAAATAGTCTAAATTAAACGCTCTGCTAATCCATTTTGCTTATAGATATAGGGACTAGAAGTCGTAAATTTGATCCCTTTAGAATTTAACTAAGTCTAATAACTAGAATCGATTTCTAGACCCCTATTAAAGTGAAGGTGCCTAGGATATTGACCTAGTTAATTTTTAAGCCCTCTAAAGAAGCCTTTAATAGCGCTATAAACAGTTAGGCCTTCCTTATTAGGTAATAAGAACACCCACTTATATCTAGTCTTTTAATCAACTAGAAATAAGCAAATTAACTGTTTATTGTACGGTATAGGGCTGATTTTTAGCGTATCCCCCTCTATTTAATCTAGAGCTCTAGGGGGGTTAGGGATAGCTAATTTCCTAGGTCTTCTAACTGCCTTAGATTAATCATAAGCTATACATTTAAAATCTTTATCCTTAATTTTAGAAAAATCAGGGATTCCTTTAGTTATAAGGCTTGTTTTCTTTAGCAAAGGAAGCCCTAGGTGCCCTAATTATACATGCCATAAGCTAGCTAGTTCTAGTAATTATTAATATTAAAGATCCTTAGGGCCTGAATTAAGGTCTAGATTTGGGTCTAGATTAGGGCCCTCTCTATTAGTCCCCTGCTAGGCCCCTTAAGAACCACAGGCCTCTTAGGGAGGTATTAGGGACCTTTTTCTATTACTAAGGCCCTCTAACACCCCTAAATCTATTTCCTTAGATTTATAAGGGACCTAACCTAGGGCTATAGGCGTTAGAGAAGGGACTAAATCCCTTAAATCATCCTATTTAATTTCTTTAATATTATTATCATTTTCGTTGATTTCAGCGATTTCGTTTAAATTAGAAGCCTAATCTGGCTTTTTAGAGGGAATTTAAACCTCTATAGGGTAGCTATAACCCCTAAAGCTAGCATAGGTAAAAGGTCAGATATAATAAGATTCTTTATTACAGGGCCCTTTATATAACCTAGGTGTAGTTTGGTTTTTAATATAAAAGAAAAAACCATGTTTTTCTATATCTAGGGTAGTAATATAAGACCTATCTTTAAGATAAAGGTGGTTTTTTATAAAGCAACCGCTAGATATATAGTGAATAAGGCTACTAACTATATTAACGTTAAGCTAAGGAAAATATAGAGTGTCCTTTAGCACTAAGGTCCTATATTTATTAGGTTTCTTTTAATATAAGACCTTAAAAACAGCACTACCGTGGCCCTTAGGATAAATAGGACCACCACTAGTTACAATAGGGTTAGATTCCCCCTTTTTATAAGGGGTATAATCCCTAAAGACCTCCCTAGAATTAACTATATATATAGTCAAACCTATATTATATAATAGGGCTTTTTTCATGTCTTTACTATAATAATTAAAACCATTTAAGGAATTAATTTCTTGTTTTTCATTATCCGAATCACTAGAGCTAGAATTAGAGCTACTATCGCTAGAGCTCTTATAACTAGTCTTGTAATTGCTAGGTTTCTTGTACGGATCAAGGGCTCTGTTAGAAAGGTTATAATTTCCTAGCATAAAAGAACCCTCTATAAGCTCTTTATTTTCCTTTTTATCTGATTTTTAACCCTTTTGCTTCTTTTTCTTCTTATTAGAATTAGAAGAGCCCTTATTTTCTTTAGAGCTTTCTTTCTTTTTCTTCTAACCTTTAGGGGCCTTTTCCTTGTCTTTAGCACCCTTTTCTAGGTCTTTAGCCCTATAATTCAGGGCTTTAGATACTATAGATAACTTATCCCTCTGCTTAGCTAGAAGGTCTGCTATTAAAAATTGAAGATTTAGGGCATCTAGGGGAGCCCCTATAGCCCTATTCGTATGCATGCTAAATCATTGCCTCTTAGCCCACTAAGGGAAGGTTAATTTTAGGGATTGAAGATATTAATTAACCTAATCTATAGGATTAATCAGGACCCCTAAAATCAATAATCTAGCTAGTAGATTATTAAAGACTACATTAAAGGCTTCTAAAGTCCCCTTAAAACTATAAAAATTTAGGTTATGAAATTCAGAATATAGGGACCCTCTCTGGATTTTAACGCTATGTGAATACTGCTATACAAGTAAATTATAGGCTTCTTTAGGTGATTTTTGCTAAGTTATAGCGGCTTAGGGGCCTTTTATATAGCTATCCCTTAGTAATATAAGGATAATAGCTTAGTTAGCGTTCCCTAGCGCCCTAGAAATATCCGGATTATCTAGAAATTTAGGCATGCCTAAAGCTCTAAATTAGATAGCTAGGGCTTGTTTCTATTAATTGAAATTTTCAGCTCCTTTAAGCTTAGTAGTCTCTGGGAAGCTATAAACCCTCTTATTAAATTCTTTAATAATTAAATTATTAAAGGTAGCTTATATAGAGCTAGATTTAGGGGCCTTATCTTAAATAGGCTACTAAACTTGCTCCTAACTAGCAGGCTTAGTAGCTTCCACACCCTCTATGCCTCTATTATTAACAGCTATAGTTAAAGCCTCTAGCTTCTATAATAATAGATTAATAGCATCTTATTGCTTAATAACTTGCTCTTTTAGCTAGTTATTTAGAACCTCTTGCGCACTAAGATTAGGGGCTAAAGGCCCCTGACCTTATTGATTAGTATCTATCTTCTAATTTTATAGAAGGGAAGTCTTCTATAACTCACTAATTTTCCTTTTTATAGAAGGGAAAGCTTCTATATTGCTTGCGCGCTTCCTGTTTTATAGAAGGGAAGTCTTCTATAACTATAATAATTCCTTTTTATAGAAGGGAAATAGCTTCTATCTCGCGGGTCCTTCCTTTTTTATAGAAGGGAAGTCTTCTATAACCGTACGTAAAGTGCACTAGAAAGAATTTTATAGTGATAGTCTAGGCTTATAACCTATTGAAATATAGGGAGCTAGTTGCTAGCTAGCAATAGCTATATAGGTATAGCTCTATGGTTAGGGACTAATAGAACCACCACGTTAAATATTTAACATAACGCAACAGAAGGTTATGGCAGTTATTAACTAATAGAATTTAATCTAGATGACTTTTATAATATCTTATATACTAATTAAATTGATTTTAGTGACGTTATACGGGCAATGCGGCTGTTGGATTAAGAGGCCTAGCTATCTAGCTAGATTAAAAAGATCTTCTTTCTCTTATATACCTACTAACTATATTAGTGGATCCGGGCTGCTAAAAGGGTCTTAAGGGCTACTTTTAATTTTCTGTAAAATTTATTTGTATATAAAATCCAAAAAATCGACTTACTACTATATAAACTAGCAACCTATATGCACTAACTTTTAGTCTAAAAAATATTCCTATATAAAAAGAAAGCCCTGTCTTTAAGCTTTAATTTGCTATATGCAAGACTTTTGTATAACCTCTAGTTAAAGAGAAAATCGCTGTTAAAGATAGCTATAGGGTAACCTATATGTAGGGTAACCTGCTTACATCACCCTAGCTTACCTAATTACTAGTGGCGCTGTGGTTGTAGCTACGCTTGTAGCCATAATGTAATTGAATAATCCACAATTGATTTGGATTAGTTATCCACACGGTTAGTCGTAGCTGTTAACAGCTGTGACGTAGCTATTAATAGCCACCTTCGCGACCGTTAACAGCTGCAGTGCAGCTGTTAGGCTTGTAATGCAAGCTAGTAATAAAAAGGTCCTTTGACTAGAAAAGGGCTAAAAATAGGTCTTATTTTTAACATAAATAGTCTATAATAACCTTAATTATATAAGCTAAGTAGGTGAGGTAATGTCTCTAGGCCCGAAAAGCCTCTTAAATAGCTAATAATTCGCTATTAGGTGTTACATAGCGTAATTTAGTGTCAGTTATTTTCCTTAACATAAACGCAACTAGGTGCTAGTGACCTAGCACTAACATTATAAGTATAGCCCTAATCGTATGTCTAGATGCATCTGTCTCTACTCTAAGATATATAAGTGGATTAAAATGCACTAAAATTAGCGCTTTTTAAAATCTTTACTAAAGTTCTCTAAACACTACTAACTTATAGGGTTCTAGGTTAAATATTACTAGTTGCTTCCCTCTAAGGCAATCTATTAATAGAATAATAACTTTACTATACTATTTAATAAAACGGCAATAAAATCCGGTGAAACTAAGAAATAACTAGATATTAAATACGCTGCGTGGTATTAGCTATGTTATAATTACTTTAACCCTTACTAGATCTATTATAATACCTCTTAGCAATATCTTAAAGCCTAAGAATTTAACCTCTATAACTAAAAATTAACACTTTATAAGGTTAATAAAAAGGCTTGTTAAAATACATAAGGCTTTGTAATCCTAGGTGCAGATGGATCGGTCCACTCTTTTGAATTCAATAGGTTATAAGCCCGGTGGCGCAGTGGTTAGGCCCACTGTAGCGTTACAGTGGTTAGGCCCACTGTAGCGTTACAGTGGTTAGGCCCACTGCAGCGTTTCGCCTACCACAGTGGAGCACTGCTCTACGAGGCAAGGTTGCGAGTTCAAACCCTGCTAAAATAACTAAAAAAATTCAATTGCTAGTATAAGCCTAGGACCTCTGTGGGGCACCTAGATGTGCAATTCTAGGGGGGGTGTTAAAAATACATAAGGCTTTGTAATCCTAGGTGCAGATGGATTAGTCCACTCTTTTGAA
>JFGW01000504.1:0-14984 GCA_000729825.1 Epichloe sp. AL9924
ACTATATATAGCTAGGTTAGGGCTGCATATAGACTACGTATAGGCTATGCATAAGTTACTATAAATCCGGGCGCTATGTAACCACTAGTGTAATTCCTTTCTTCTTCTATAAGAATAATATTCTCACTTTAAACGCTTATAAGCAGAAGCCATAAGGCCAGTTCTTAATATAAATTATAATAGGAAAAAAGGCTTATATTAAATTAATAGAGAAAAATCTAAGAAATATGATAAGATATTAATATACCTCACTTCTATTTTTAGACTTATACTACATGTAGTATTTGTAGTGTAATGTAGTATTTACTACACTACACTACACACTACACTACACTAGAATTTACTACATTACATACTACAAGGAAAGTCAAAATACTACATTTACTACACTACATGTAAAGCTCTGCCCCTTACTAAGTTACCTATTATTTATATATCTAGGAGATATACCTCTATAGTACTAACCTAAAACTCTATTATATATTTAAGTATCTTAAGAACCTTTTAGCTACTAAATAAGCTATTAAAACCCTAGTTATAAAGTAAACTATATCTATTAAGGGATAATATTGTGAGGCCCCACCCATAACATAGGCGCACCACTAGCGCGCCCCGCGGATAGGCCGCACCCTAGGGCTAGGTCTACGTGACACTAGCAAGCCACTAGCTATAAGCTAGCAACTTGCATATATAACACACTTAGACCTAGCAAGCTTTAGTTAATATACTAAAGCCCTTATACCTCTTACCTAGCTATTATAATTCTTATAATTCTAAAGCTTCTCCCACTAGCTACCTAAGAGTAATATAAGGGGGAGAACTACCTAATTTACTAGAGTAATATTAGATAATAACTAGAACTAATTAAATAAGGGTAGCACTATAGCTAAGGATACGCTATATTCTATAGAGACTATACTTAAAATTAGACCCCTTACTATTAGTACTAAAGCTATAGTAATAATAGAGTAAATTACTTAGCTTAAATAACTCTAGAAACTATAAGAATAAGGAAAGGAGCTTATTAACTTATTATAGCTAAATAAGGGGGAAGTATAAGTAAAAAGAGGGTAAAGACCTAGTACCCCCTTAAGCTAAAGTAGCTAAGAGATTAAGGTCTAGAATATTACTAAGCTCTAATATCCTATAAACCTATAAAAGCATAAGATATAGCTTAATAACCTAAACTATGCCTTTAATAGGGTAAAGAAAAAATATTAATATAACTATTAAAAGATCCTCCTTATACTTAACTATATACATACTAACTATTAGGTAAGATAGAATAAATACCTTAAAGAATAATAGGCTAATAGCTAGGAAGACCTTAAAGATAACTAGGATAAGTTCTAGGATTAGATACTTATATTACTTAAAGACACTATAAACTATAATATATAAATAGCTACGTAGCTAGAGAACGCAAGGCAACGCAAGGGTTAAAGCCCTATTTAATTTAGTATTTACTTAGATTTACTAGAGAAACACCTAGAAAGAGCCTCTAAAAAGTCTTATACTCTTATATTCTTTATAAAGTTACTTCCTAACCTATAGGACTATATTAACCTATATTCTTTAATTATAGGAAAGACTTAAGAAGAGGTTATATAACTTACCTAGTGATTTTAGGAGGTAATACTAAAGAACAAGCAAAAGCCTAACTATTTAGGGGATAAAGGCCCGCATAAGGCCCCCTAATATTTTGTCAAGCGGAAAACAACACCCCAAAAGACACGATGCTAGCCCACAGTCATAGGTAGCGGTAACGTCTGCTCACGTTAAAGGGTTAATTAAACTTAATAGCAGTGATCACAATAATAGCTAAACCTATCTCTTTAGATAGAGATAATTCAGATTAAATAGTCTATTAGATTAGAAGTGACTTTTTAGTTAAGTTAGGGAAGTAATTTTATTAATTTATCTTATTAAAGTAAACATAATATGAGCTATAGTAGCGCTAGGCATTTAAGTTAAAAATCTAGAGTTAGGAGTGTATAAAGGGCCTTAAAAGAATCTAGATATAGGTAGTCTCTTTATAGATTAAATAGTCCCTATATCTAGATAACTAATATTATTATCCCCTATTATGTTATCTATCCTTATAATCCCCTTATGCCTGTTATCGCGATCGCGTTTTCTAGGTGTGTGTCTTATAGCATATAACACCTCCTTAACTGTTTTCTCTTCCTAGCCCCTAGGAAAAAGAAAATAGTAATAAAAGAAATAGCTAACTTATCTTTAAGCGTAATAGGTTGCTTAATGCTATGCTTTAGGGAAAGGTATTATTTAATCTAGCACATATAGATCTAATGCTTCTATAAGAAAAGGTAATAAAAAGAAAAGGAATAAGGAAAAAAAAAATTTAATAGAAAAGGAAAAGGAGACCTCCCTAGCTAAATGTGAGAACAATGATAGCTAGGCAAGAGGTATGGGGGCTCTGGTATATTAACTAAAGCTTGCTAGGTCTAAGTGTGTTATGCGTGCGAGTCGCTGGCTTATAGCTAGTGGCTCGCTAGTGTTACGTGGACCTAGCCCTAGGGTGCGGCCTGTCCGTGGGGCGCGCTAGTGGTGCGCCTATGTTATAAGTGGGGCCTTATAATTATCCCCTTACTTATAGCTAGGCTCCTAAATAGCTTCCGCTAGCTTCTATATAGCTATTTGCTAACTAGCTGCTATATTAAAATAATAATAAATAATAATAGCATTTAAGTATAAATTCGCCTTTAACTCCCTATTGTATTGCGTACTTTTTACCTCGATATCCTTAGTTAACTTTTTAAAACTATTATAATATCTTAAGTTACTATTATATTTCCCTTATTACTCCCCTTAGTTTTGTTATAGATTTAGACTATATTCCCTTAAAGGAATGCTCCTATATACACTATTTATACACTAGATGCGCTAACTTTAAGAAGAGCCTACTATCTAAGCCTAAATTACCCTAGATTAACTGTTAATTCCTTATAGAATTATCTGCTACTACTATAATAGTAAAATATTTAAAACGCTGTATTTAATGTTATAAGCGTAGTAACACTTATAATATTATAAGTATACTACTATTCCCGTGTCTTTTAGTCCCTTATTGCTAATGCCTCTATATAGGCTATAGCTACTATAAAAGGTGACTTTTTAGATTTTCTAGCTTTAATAGACTAGGCGTAAACCCTTATAGTTGCCCTTAGTAGCTTATATAAGGAAAACCCTAAGGACTAAATATTCTCTAAGGTAACTTGCTTTAGTTTTGCTAGGGCTTATCTAAACCTAATACTAGGGTTTAATTATGCTAATATAGCACACTATGTTGCGTTTAGCCTTACTAGGGCCATAAAGGTCTATTAGGTCTATCTCTTCCTTACCTATATGCTAGTCTTTTACTTACTTCTTAGGGTAGGAGGCGTTAATTTTATATAACTAGTATATTATTTCCTACTAGTAACTTTCTATTACTATATTTCTAGCTCCTATCCTAGGGGTAGTAAGTACTCTAATTCTTTTTGCCACCTCTTTGCTAACCTTTTTGTAGCTAAACTATTATAAACTTTCCTACGCCTAGAAGGCAAAGGTAATTTTACGTTTAAGGTCTTATAACCTAGGTTTTATGCCCTAGGGTGTTACGAAACATCGCTTTTACTAAGTAATGCAGGAGCTAATTAGTGAGGATAAGGACTAGGGCAAGTACTTTCTTTGTAAAGGTATGGTTCTTTTATATAAAGGGGCTATAATAAAGGGGTTTCCCTTAACTCTTCCTACTCTTTAGGCATGTTTTTATTTGTTTTTTAGTAGGTAGTCTAAGGTTTCTTAGTTTAGAGTGTAATAGTAGCTAGTAAGGCTAGGCCTTTTTTATAGGAATGTTATATCTCTTTGCCTATAACTTGCTTATGTCTTGCTATTCTTATAGGATTTGCTTTAGTAAAACGCCTAAATCACGTGTTACGCGCCTTCTATATCTTTAGCTAGGACTTATTAGTTATATTCGCTTAGCTAACCCTTCTATTTCACTAGGTATTTGTTGCCTTTATAGGTCTTCCTATAGTCTTTAACTTCCTTCACTTTGTACTTATCTTCTTTATCTTTAAGGTCTAGTATTAGTATTTACTTGTCCCTAGCATCTTTGCAGCGATTCTATGGCTCTAGCAGACTAATATAAAATACATTATGTAGCTAACTATATTTTTCAGGTAATGCTAGTTAGTACGCTTATTTTCCTATAGTATTAAGTACTTAAAATAGTCTAATAAATCTAGGGGTTAGCTTCTATTTTACGTCCTTAAGTCTAATGTTCTTTGCTAATAGTACTATAAAGTTACCTCTTTTTAAGGTTAATAGCTAGTGGCGCTTATTATAGTACTTTGCCTAGGTTTTAGTGGCTTTTACCTAGTTTTCCTTTAATTACTCCCTAACTTTATATAACTTTATAATACGCATATAGGCTTCTAGCACCTCCCCTTCCTTAATCTTATCCCTAAGAGCTAGGTAAAACTTAGGTAAATATCCTATAAGGGAGTAGTTTAGAGAGTAACCTATAGTCCTATTAACCACATTATTATATACAAATTAGGCCACTAGAAGTAGCTTTAGCTATATTTACTAGTTCTCTACAATAAAGCATTAGAGGTAATGCTTAAGTACTTGGTTTATCCTCTCTATTTGCCTATTAGTTTAGGGGTAAAACGCTGTAAAAAGCCTCCGCTTCACGCATAATAGGTAATATAGGTCTAACTAGAATTAGCTTATAAAGACTAATCCCCTATTAGATATAATGCCCTCTAGTGCCCTAAATTATAGTTTAATCTCCCTATAGAAAAGCTTTGCTAATTTAGCTATATTAATAGTAGTAGTTATAGGTAGGAAGACAGAGTACTTAGTAAATTAGTCTATAATCACTAGGATTGCGTTAGTTTCTTGCTTACTAGCTTGCCTAATAGGCAACCCTATAATGAAGTCTATTAAGATCTCCGCCTATGGTTGCTTTAGTATTAGTAGTAATTTAAGGTTTCTATATAGGCAATGCTATCTAGCCACTACCTGTTAGTAAACCCTATAGCTTATAACGTAGTCTAAAATAGACTTACTTATAGCTAGCCACTAGAAGTAATGCTTTAATAGCTTAAGAGTGTGCTTAGTCCTAAAGTAACCCGCTAGTGGATTATTATAGTGTAGCTATAGAAGCTCTTATTATAAGATAGGCTCCTAGGGAATAACTACCTAGTCTTAGTATATTAGGAGACCCCTTACGCTACGTAACTATAGACTAGCCTTTCCCTTCCCTTTTACTAGGGAGTTATTAGTCTTACTATTCTGCCTCTATAAATCTAGGTCTTAATCCTATGCCTTCTATAGTAATTACGCTAATAGTTTATCTGCCTTAGATTAGTAGGGATTTAGTAACATAATAGCCCCCTATATCTCTTATACTACGCTAATGTCTTAGATATACACTACTTTCTCCTAGAAATCACCCTTATTTAGCTAATCTTTTACTAGATCTACGGTGGCTATCTAGCCTCTTAACTAGGCTACTCTAGCTTTTAGAGCTTTCTCTATAGGGGCTAGGGTATTTTCCTTCCCTAAAGATATCTTATTAAGCCTCTCTATGTCTAAGACTAGTAATATGCCTAGTCTTCTTTAATACATTAGTATCTCTTCTTTTACTACTTCTTTAGTAATTACTATTTTCTTTTAAAGTTCTAGCAGAAGTGCCCTATTTATTAGGGGTTTGCCTTTATAATTAGACCTCCTTAATAGTGCATCCACTAGGTTACTTTTCCCTAGTCTATGCCTAATTATAAAGTAAAAGGGGCAAAGGAATATACACTATTTAGCCTACCTTCTGTTTAGCTTTTGCTGCCTTATAAAGGTCTATAAGTTATAGTAGTCTAATAGGACCTCCACTAGAGTCACTATGCCTTTAATATAGTATCACTAGTGCTTAAATAACTTTACTATAGCAAGTAACTCTTAATTAGCTATGCTGTAATTATGCTTAGCGTCTATAAACTTCTTTAACTAAAAAGCTACTAAATACTAATAGCCCTTATTATCCTATTAAGATAGGATTCCTACTATTACAAAGATAGAAGTATTTGTCTTAATGCGCACTAGTTAACTTAGGTTATAATAATAGAGGAGAGGCGCTTACTAAAAGGCATCTTTTAGCTAGTTAAACACTAGCTATTCCTTTGCTCTAAATATAAACTTCCTAGTCTAGATGCTATTTTAACTGCCTTTTATTAATATATGTAGAGGTACTATAATCCTAGAGTATCTATAGATAAACTATTAGTAGAAGTTATAGAATCTAAGAAATAACTATATATCCTTAAAGCTTATAGGTTCCTTCTAATCTTAGATTATATTAACTCTACGCATATCTATTAAGATCCTATTAACTAATAGGATAAACCCTAGGAATTCCACTAACTCCTAGTAAAATAAACACTTTAAGGGTTTTATATATAGCTTTACTAACCTTATATATTCTAGGACTTCCTTAATATATATAATGTGCTCCTCCTATGTTTTTAAGAAAATAAGGATATTATCTAGATACACTATATAAATAGTGTTAACTAGCCTATAAAGCGCTTTGTGGATATAGCTTTAGAAAGTAGCTAGGGTATTTGTTAACCTAAAGGGTATTACAAGATATTTATAGTGTTTGTAACGCGTGCGGAACACGGTCTTTTACTTATTACTCTCTTTAATATAAATTCAATAGTAAGCATCCTTAATATTAATCTTTAAGAAGTAACAAGCCCCTTAATAATAGTCTAGGATCTCTAAAATTAAGGGGAGAGCGTAGTAATTCTTTTGCATTACTCTATTAAGTCCCTAATAATCCACATATAGTTAAAGCGTTCTATCTTTCTTTAGTATAAATAGGATAGGCACGCCTATAGGGCTCTTAGAGGGTCTTATCTAGCCTTTCTATAGGTTTTTGTTAATGTATTTACAGAGCTCCTTTAGCTTGCTTTAGGAGAGAGGGTAAATCAGTTTGTATAGGGGTATAGCCTTAGGTATTAGGTTAATCGCGTGATTAGTCTCCTTTCTTAATAGCAGGCTTCCTACCTTATCTAATGCAAATATATCTTTAAACTTATATAGTTCCTTAGGGATATCTTTAATAGTTCTATATGCTTTCGCCTTCTCTTTATCTTTAAGGGCAATAAACTTATCTTCTATAACTCCTATAATAGTATATATAATAGTCTTATTACACATTACCTTTACGAACTTATAGGGAGTTATAAGTAAAAAGGCTATTCTCTTTTTCTTAAACCACTACTCTTATAAGTATAAATAAAGGTATATATGTTCTTTAGTAAGTGTGTGCATTCTAATTAAGAGAGGGCTTCCCCCTATTCTTAGGTCCCTATCTATAGCTATATATAGTAGCTTAAGGTCCTTTTCTTCTCCTCTTAAGTCCTTAATTATAATAGGCACCTTATAGACACTATATTAGGGAACTATAAGGGCCCCTACTGCCTTAAGGATAGGTGCCATGGCCTTAGCCTAGTTAAGCTTATAGTTCTTTGTAAATTTAGCACTAATAATATTAATTTTAGCGTAGCTATTAAGATCCGCTGCTATTTTAGTGTCTTTATGCCTATAAATAGTAACTAGTGTGTGAAATTAACACCCTATTAGCACCCTAGCGTTTAAGGCAGAGGTAAGGGTATTTACTTCTGCCTTAGGAAGTTTCCTTAGCCTTCTTAGGGCTCTTTCTTTAGCTTATTACACTTCTACGCAAAATGCTCTATGCTACTGCAGTTAAAACATTATCTTTTATCCTTAACTTTGCTATTATTTAGGTAAGTAACTAGGCCCTTTTCCTAGTCCTTATTCCCTTAATCCTTATAAGGTTTATAACCTTATAAGGAGTCTTACCTTTAATATTAGGGGGCCTTATGTAGGCCTTTATCCCCTAAATAGTTAGGCTTTTGCTTATTCTTTAGTATTACCTTCTAAAATCACTAGGTAAGTTATATAACCTTTTCTTAAGTCTTTCCTATAATTAAAGAATATAGGTTAATATAGTCCTATAGGTTAGGGAGTAACTTTATAAAGAATATAAGAGTATAAGACTTTTTAGAGGCTCTTTCTAGGTGTTTCTCTAGCAAATCTAAGTAAATACTAAATTAGATAGGGCTTTGACCCTTGCGTTGCCTTATGTTCTCTAGCTACGTAGCTATTTGCGCGTTGCGGTTTGTAGTGTCTTTAAGTAGCGTAAGTGTCTAATCCTAGAACTTATCCTAGTTATCTTTAAGGTCTTTCTAGCTATTAGCCTATTGTTCTTTAAGGTATCTATTCTATCTTACCTAATAGTTAGTGTGTATATAGTTAAGTGTAAGGAGGATCTTTTAATAGTTATATTAATATTTTTTCTTTGCCCTATTAAAGGCATAGTTTAGGTTATTAAGCTATATCTTATGCTTCTATAGGTTTATAGGATATTAGAGCTTAGTAATATTCTAGACCTTAATCTCTTAGCTACTCTAGCTTAAGGGGGTGCTAGGTCTTCGCCCCCTTTTTACTTATACTTCCCTCTTATTTAGCTATAATAGGTTAATAAGCTCCTTTTCTTATTCTTATAGTTTCTAGAGTTATTTAAGCTAAGCAATTCGCTCTATTATTACCGTAGCTTTAGTACTAATAGTAGGGGGTCTAATTTTAAGCGTGGTCTCTGTAGAACGTAGCGTATCCTTAGCTATAGTGCTACCCTTATTTAATTAGTTCTAGTTATTATCTAATATTGCTCTAGCGGATTAGGTGGTTCTCCCCCCTATATTACTCTTAGGTAGCTAGTGGGAGAAGCTTTAGAATTATAAGAATAATAATAGCTAGGCAAGAGGTATAGGGGCTCTAGTATATTAACTAAAGCTTACTAGGTCTAAGTGTGTTATATGTGTGAGTCGCTGGCTTATAGCTAGTGGCTTGCTAGTGTCACGTAGACCTAGCCCTAGGGTGTGGCCTGTCCGCGGGGCGCGCTGGTGGTGCGCCTGTGTTGTGAGTGGGGCCTCACACTAAAGACCTAAATTTCTTATCTCCCTAGAGAGTTTTAGTATCTTTAGTGTTTATAGGTAGGTTATAGGCAATATTAGTAAGGGAGTATAGATTGCGGGTTGCTTTAACTCTTACTAACTAGCTCTCTTCTCCTAGTCCTTATATTAATTAATTAATTCTATAGCATTCTTTCTCTCTTACTAGTAGTCTTTAATAATTTCTAACTATATTCTATAAGAAACTAGACTAGGTAGCACTACTAAAGCGTATGTAAATAATATTAGTAACTAAGTAACTGTTTTTCTCTAAGCCACTTATTCTAAGTTAAGAAAAAGGAGGAGATTAATTATTATATCTTATCCTATGTCTCTAAGGGGGTGGCGTATAGTTCTTTCTTCTACCTACTTAATTAGAGTCCTATAGTTATATACCTAGCTTTCCCTTATAACTCTAAAGATTTACTATAACCTTAGCTAATCCTTAATATCTATCTAGAATAACTTATTAGTTATTACTTACTATTATTAAAGCGTTTGGTTTATAATATTATATGTCTGTTCTTATTTGCCTTATTAGAGTGTTTCGAGTTTCTTAGCTAGAGACTATAGTATCTCTTTGTATCTAGCTATAGATAATAACCCTAATAAGGATTCTTATAACACTTAAAAACTTACCCTTTTACTTAATCTTTAGTCTTTAGCGTTTTCCTAATATTACTTACTATCTATATCCTACTATATTTATTATTCTTATTCTTATAATATTTCTTAGACACTAATATTAAAGACTTTAGGATCCTTAGTAAAGATATATATAATAGGCTTCTAATAGTCCTAGATATAAAGTTTACTACTTTAAGCTATTTTAGTGTACTATTTAATTAGGTAATTCTTATTGCTAACTTTATGTTCCTAAGCTATAACTACTACACTAATAGGCAGCCCTTTACTAATTATCTAGGTTATAAAGCAAGGTAGCTAGTGTTTTGTTATATTGCGTATTAGGTATTAAAGGTTAAAGTCTTTTTAGTAGGATAATTCTCTAGGTAATTAATCTCTAATCCCTAACTTATTTATAGCTATATCTTATAAAACTCTTATAGTTCTTATAAGGGCTTTAGCATAGCTATATCTTAGGTCTAAGACGTTGTTAGTAATTATCTAGTCTCTTAGATAGAGCTTAAAGCGACGATTAATGTGTGAATCTCTACTAAACACATGTAGTTATTTGAAATTAATATTATATTAGTTTAGTGTGTTTTAGTCTTCTAAAAGCAGATTAAGTGCTTAATATCTGACTTAGTAGCGGATTATTTGTAGAAGAAACCCTAGATAGGTATATTCGCATTCCTAGTTCCCTTTTTATTCTATTGCTAGGACTGCGATTGCTTCGAAGTTATATAGGTAATTTAGTAGCTATATAATTTATCCCCACCCTCCTATAAAATTAGTAAACCTCTTTAACTAGCCCTCCTCTATACTATTAAAGTAGTATAGTTACCCTTATTTTTAATTAAATAGAAAATATATCTAGTGGTTTATAAAGAAAGCGAATCCTGCGATAATGCGTTAATTACTTATGTGTGAGTGGAGGTTAATAGGGTTATACTTTAAACTATATTTGATATTAATAGGCTAGTAGTTAGAATAAAGTCTCCTAGCTTTTAAACTAATTAATCTTTATAGAGTATTTAAATTAAAATCCTCTGTTAGTTTAATCTTAAATATATTTAGTAATATAGCTACTATTGCTTTAAGGCTATGTATTATGATCTTCCTTATAGTAGCTAACTTAAACTAGTTAAGCTAGTCTTTGCTTAGCATTTTACAAGCCTTTCTTAGGAACTTATAGATATCTATTAAATAATCTTGCTAGTCTAACTGTGTTTACCCTAGTCTAATTAGCGTTACCTAGCTAAAATTATTACTGTCCTAATAGGCCTTAAACCTAGTTAATAGTTAGGGCTAGTCCCTTCTTAGATAGAATAATAGTGATTACTAACTATAGAGATTAACTAGGTTAAGCTCTATAGTACTTCCCTTATCTTCTCTAAAGAAAGAACCTTTAGTTCTATATATTAGGATATAAACGTGGAATAGTGTAAGACACTTACTATAGGGAAAATATATAACTATGCTACTATTTACATTAGTGTAAGCGCTTTTATTAACTATATTTTCTTTATAATCCGCTATTTCTTAGTATAATTAAATAATATATATGTTAATAAATATGTTTTAGATAAAAGGGGAGTAAGAGGGGTAGTAATTTACTTAACATTACTAGGTTAGGATAAATAAGAGCAAGAGATATAAATAGGCAATAAAAGGGCAAATGTCTTAAGGATCTAGATAATGTAATAATGTAAAGGGAAGTAAGATTAAATAGTTCCTATAGCTTTGTTATTATTCTTATAGCCCTTATTAGTTATATAGGCAGTTATTAGCGGCTGTTTATAGTTGCCCTTAGGAGGCTAGCAGGCTCCTATAATTCACACTTTTGTGGTGTTATAAATTAGCTTTAGTAGTTATTAATTATTAGTTACTACTGCCTATTATTAGGTAGTATCTTTATAAATCTAATGCTTAGCCCTTCTCTTCTCTTCCTTTCTCTCTTAAACCCTTATTCTCTCCTATAACTATTTAATTATAGTAAAATCTCTTAATATAGCTTATTAAAAGCTTCCTAACATTACTGCTATTATAAGGGCAAGTGTCCTAGAGTATAAGCTCTTATTAATAAAAACTCTTAACTAGTCTAACTACACTAAATTCTTCCCTCCTTTTATTAATAGAGATTATATAAGTTTAGGGGTTATTTAATCTTATACCTAAGTATTTACTAATACTTACTATTACTATAGTATAAGTTTCTTTTTGTATTCTAAGTGCGTAGCAGAATTAATATTAGTTATAGTAAAGTCCTAATATATATAGAGATTTCTCTTTAAGCTACTAATAAGATTCCTAAGGGAGCTCCTCCTTACCTTATTATATCTATAAAGAAGATAAACTTACTAAAAGAGTTTATAAGGAGTTACACTACTAAGAGTAATAGCACCTTAGCCCTTGCTATTAAAAATAGCTATTACTATTAGGTTCTTATCCTCGCTAAGGTAGCTTATCCTAATAGGTATTTTCTACACGCTCTCTCTTAGTGTCCTAAGCGTTGCTAGGCTTTACTAGTATTTATATATAGAAGATTAAATAGTATCTTCTATTCTAATTACTTAAACATATATATATAGCATATTATATTCTATAATAAATATATATGCTTTCTGTTTTATAGCTGCGTTTTGATTCCTAGGGTTAGTAAGGGCGCCTGTAGTAATTATATCTAGAATAGTTCTTGCGTAGTAAGCTATAAGTGGCGCTTTACTTCTAGGTATTATCCTTGGTTATTATAAGAGAGAGCTTTAGCTCCTATTGAAATGTAGGGAGCTAGTTGCCAGCTGGCAACAGCTGTACAGGTGTAGCTCTACGGTCAGGGACCAATAGAACCACCACGTTAAATATTTAACGCAACGCAACGGAAGGTTATGGCAATTATTAACTAATAGAATTCAATCTAGATAACTTTTACGATATCTTATATACCAATAGAATTGATTTTAGTGACGTTATATAGGCAATGCGGCTGTTAGATTAAGAGGCCTAGCTATCTAGCTAGATTGAAAAGATCTTCTTCCTCTTATATACCCACTGACTATATTGGTGGATCTAGGCTGCCAAAAGGGTCTTAAGGGCCACTTTTGATTTTCCGCAAAATTTATTTGTATGTAAAATCCAAAAAATTAACTCATTACTATACAAACTAGCAACCTATATGCACTAACTTTTAGTCTAAAAAATATTCCTATATAAAATAAAAGCCCTATCTTTAAGCTTTAATTTGCTATATGCAAGACTTTTATACAACCTCTAGTTAAAGAGAAAATCACTATTAAAGATAGCTATAGGCTAACCTATGTGTAGGGTAACCTGCTTACGTCACCCTAGCTTACCTAATTACTAGTGGCGCTATGATTGTGGCTACGCTTATAGCCACAACGCAATTGATTAATCCACAATTGATTTGGATTAGTTATCCACACGGTTAGTCGCAGCTGTCAGGCTTGCAATGCAAGCTAGTAATAGAAAGGTCCTTTGACTAGAAAAGGGCTAAAAATAGGTCTTATTTTTAACAGCTCCTTTCTTAGGCAAGGAATGGTTTATAGAGGTAGTAGGAACCCTTTTACTTAATCTAAACTCTATTAACTTTATAAACTCTCCTTGCCTAGTAATTAACATACCTCCCCTGTTTCTAAATAGTTTATAAGTATAAGATAAAGGAAAGGAATTATAATAGGTTATTAGGGAAAAGGGTTAAAATTAAAGGAAAATAGGATAGCTAAGCTATTAGGCTATGCCTTAATTACTTAATCTTTAGTATATTATGTTTCTTAAAGGAAGAAGAATAGGAAAAATATAAAAGGAAAGTTTCTTAATCTATACACTTATTAGTGCATAGGAGGGTATTTTGTATACTTCTTTTGCTATTTATTTAATAGTTAAGGTAGCTATACCTTAATTCCTTAGTATAGGATTCTCTAGGGTAGTAGCTTAACTTCCTCTTCTAAGATTATTATGTCCTAGCTAGGTTTCTCTTACTTACTCCTTTGTTAATTATTAACTATTTAATTAGATATATTATATTAAGCTGCTAATAGTATAATAGCTAAGACTTCTTTATTATACTTATTAGCGGTTACTTCTTTTATTTAGCTAATTTAGGGAGCATGTAACTATCTATTTATAGTGGACGTTTACTAGCCTTCTAAGTCTAGAATAAACTTCTTAATATAGTCCCCTAATATTGTTTTTAAGAGGCAGATCCTATCTAGTGTTTGTAAATAATAGGCTCTAGAGATTAGCGCGCGTTTATAAATCTAAAATAGACTATTCTACCTTATTATAAGTTTCTTTGTGGTGAATATATTAATATTCCTTTGGATATTATATACTAAGATAAGATCCCCTAGTTTTAATTAATCTTTCCTAAGAGAAGTAGCTTAGTTCTTATTAGTTTAATTTGTAAGTTACTATTTAAACTCTAATACCTTCTTCCTAGCCTTCTTTATATCCTTAGCCTTCCTTTTAAGCATTTAGACTTATACCTTGAATAGGTCTTGCCTAGTAGTAACCGCGTCCTAATTAATTAATCTCTAGGTTAGGAATTTTACTTCTAATAGTAAAATTAGTTCCTATCTATAGATTAAATAGAAGGTAGACTTCCTATGCAATTCTTAGATAGTGGTATAGTCTATAAGGAGGGCTTTATTAAGGTGTTTTAACTATTATCTATTTAATTTACCTAGTTTTGCTAGAGTAAATGCAAGAGACTAGTGTCTAGCTTTAATAGGAGAGTTTGCTTTTAGGTTATACCTAGATGTCTAGATCCCTATTATACTAATATTTACTAGTGCCTCCTTAAGGTTTCCTTGTATTTCTAGTCCTCTATTATAGACCATGAAGCGGAAGAGTCTAAATCTGCTAATTAAGGAGAAGAGGAACTTCCTAATTACTAGTATTATTACATTCCTAACTAGCGTAGCTTCTACCTAACTAGTTAGATTGCACCTAGCTTCTAAGAGGTACTTATATCTGTGATTAATTAGAAGATACTAAGTGTTAATGTGAATCTTACTTATTAGGTTCCCTAGTATAACTAGCACTAAAAGTTCTTATGGCTACTAGGGTGCAAACTTCTAGCATATTTCGTAGCAAGCTAATATCTCCTAGGTTGTGTTCTAGAGACCCTTTTACTAATATCGCTGCTTTATTGCCTAAAAAACCACTTTAACTCCTTTATAGCTAAGTTCCTTATAGATAGCCTTAATAATTATACGTTATTATTCTAGTATATTAATAACTAGCACTAGCCTCTTTATAATCCCTATTAGTCTTTTCTAAAGGTAGCTGTTAAAAATAAGA
>JFGW01000505.1:0-14347 GCA_000729825.1 Epichloe sp. AL9924
CCTAGGATTACAAAGCCTTATGTATTTTAACACCCCCCCCTAGAATTGCATATCTAGGTGCCCTATAGAGGTCTTAGGCTTATACTAGTAATTGAATTTTTTTTAGTTATTTCGGCAGGGTTTGAACTTGTAACCTTGCCTTGCAGAGTAGTGCTCCACTGTGGTAAGCTAAAAGCGTAAGCTATGCTACAGTGGGCTATAACCACTGCGCCACTGGGCTTATAACCTGTTGAATTTAAAAGAGTGGACCGATCCATCTGCACCTAGGATTACAAAGCCTTATGTATTTTAACAGCTTTACTATATACTACTTTACCCTAGATAGCAATAGATCTAGATTATTAGTTTTAGATGCCTAAGGCAGTTCTATAAGGAATATCTTATCCTAGCCTGCTATCCACTAAGATCTGCCTAGAAGGGATTAACTTTTTAAGGTTATTACTAAATCCTAATATATAATACTTTACATTAAGGGTAATATAAATACTATACTTATAACTTATTAATTAACACTATAAAGGTTATATATTTAATTCCTAGTTATATAAAAATTTTATAACTTTTAGGTGTAAAAGCTAAATTATAATTAATTTAATCTTAACCTTTATAGTGTTATTATTAGTGTTTTTAGGTAAGGGAAAAGGTCTTTATGCTGCCCTATAAGTTAAGCAATCTGCTTTAATAAGATATTAGTAAAAGATATATAATTATATATAAGACTATAATAGTTAGATAAAAGGGAAAAATAAAAAGGAAGGAAGGGCGCGATTATGAGCGCTAGGCTTATAACCTATGGAGTAATGCAAATAGAGGCAAAGAGAGAGCAAAAAAGAAGATAATATAGAATTACTATCTAGGAATTCGGAATCTAATAGAGAGAAAAGGGAAGCTTATAAGCTTTAAATCTATAAGTAATGAATCTAGGTCTTTAAATAAAGCCTTTAATAAAGCGTAATAACAAGCGCAATACATCAAATGCATCGTCAAACGAAGAGAGGGAGATAATAGGAGTGATGCCTGATATCTGAGGCTACGATGTGAGGCTGTGAATATCCTCAACAAAGTCAGAATACTTTGCTAATACCTCCGTCCAAATAAGCTCCAAAGTATTGTAATCCACCTAATCAGGGGCAGTAAGCAGCACAGCATTAATGACAGTCTCTTTGCTAACATTCGGGTTTCGCTTTGTTGAGGATATTCACAGCCTCACATCGCAGCCTCAGGCATCAGCCTTATTATCCCCTCTTTGTTTAATAATGCAGCCTCTTGCATCGCGTTTGTTATCGCGTTTTATTATAGGCTTTATTTAAAGACCTAGATTTATTAGAGTTATTAGATTAATAGATTTAAAGCTTATAATAAGCTTCCTTTTCCACTATTAGATTCTGAATTCCTAGATAGTTATTTTACATTATCTTCTCTTCTAATTACTCTTTGCCTCTATTTACATTATTCTATAGGTTATAAGCCTAGCGCTTATAATTACGCTATTTCCTTCCCTTTTATTTTTTCCCTTTATCTAACTATTATAGTCTTATATATAATTACATATCTTTTCCTAATATCTTATTAAAGTAAATTACTTAACTTATAGGGTAGTATAAAGATTCCCCTTCTCTTACCTAAAATAAATAATACTATATAAGTTAAGATTAAATTAATTATAATTTAGCTTCCTTTTATATATAAAAAGCTAACCTTCGCATAATCTTCCGCACCGCTCTAAAGGTCCGGAATCGCCTCTAAAATACAAACTATATTAATATTTAAATTCCTTGCCTCTATTTACCCCCCCCTATAATATTACACTATAATAGAGATAGAGATAGGTATAAGATTAGAATACTAATAGTAATTAATATAGGAGAAAGGGGGCTAGTACAAAGCTATTACTACCTAAATATAGGAATTAAATAGTTCAATATCTAGAGAAGTAAGAATAACTTAATAATAGATTAAATCTAATTTAAATACCTAAATAATATAAAATTCTATAATAAAATTATAAGCCTTATCCCTAGTAATAAAGTTACCTAGGTATAGTATATTACTAAAGCTATTACTAGATAGGTAGTAAACTATACTTAATGTTACGTGGCGGAACGCAAGGGTGGCTAATATAAGGCTAGATTCGGACTTTGCTAGAACAAAATCAACTTACTTCTAACATCTTACTATACCCCTAATAGTAGCTTACGTAAGTGAACTTAGTATAACTTTACGATTGCGAATCCATTAGCCCCTCTAATAGATTTGCCCCCTATTATACTAAACTAGTATATAATAAGTAATAGTAATTAGAGATTCTTTTATTATGCCCTTCTAGAAACCTAGAAACAAAACCTTATGTCTAAAACTAACCGTTTATAATATTAATTTGCAGAGTTTTAGCGTAACTTCCTAGTTACTAAAAATAAACTATACCTTATCCACTAGTTTTATACTTTTAATAAATAAAATCTAGGATTTAAGTATTAAAAATGAAAACTTATTAAAATTAGTAAACAAGAAGATTTAAATAAGCTTATAAGATACAAATTTAATAACAGAGTAGTAATAAGACATAAGTATCTAATATAGCAAGAACTGCCTATTTACTAGAACCTAATAGATACGTAAATAGTGTATCTTATTTAGAAGTAAGTTAGATCCTATATTCTAAAAGCCAAATCTAAAGGATACCTTAATAAATCTAATAGATTAGAAGGTAGTAAGGCATTAGAGAGGCTATCTAAAGGCACTAATAGCCTAGCTTATAGCACTACTATTACTAAAACTAAGAGAAGTATAAAGAAGGATAAAAATAATAAAGGAAAGGGGATTACTTACTATCCTAAAGATAACACTACTACTTAGTGTATTAAACCCCCTAACTAGATAATAGAGTTATATCTAGAGGACCTATAGCTAGGACCCTTAAGGAACTTACTAGATTAACTAGATCTAGGGGAAATTCACACTATAGTAAGTAAATCTAATACTATAAGGATCCTTTAGGAAGTATTAGAATAGTAGCAAATTACATAGCAGGCTATAATAGACTAAATAGTGTTAGGAATAGACTAGCTAGTAATAAGACTAATAACCAAAATTAGAAGCTTATAAAGCGCAAGTGCCTTAGTAGGATTAATACTATTAGCGCGAAATACTACCTAGGGAATATTATATTTACTAAATAAACTAAAACAGAAGTTTACTTTTCCGCACCGACCCCAAGGTCTGGAATCGCCTCTAAAATATAAATCACATTAATATTTAAAATCCTTGCCTTTATTTCTCCCCCCCTATAATATTATATTATAATAAAGCTAGTGGTAGGAGTGCAAACAAGACGCTAATAGTAATTAATATAGGCTTAGAGAGGCTAGCTTAGAGTAGCTACTACCTAAACATAGGAATAGGATAGTTTAATGTCTAAAGGAGTGAGAATAACCTAATAGTAAACTAGAACTAATTTACATATCCTAAAGACATAAAATATTATAATAAGATTACTAGCCTTATCCTAAATAATAAAGTTACCTAAGTGTAGCGTATTATAATAGCTATAGCTAACTAGGTAGCGAACTATACCTAAGCTAAAATAAGAACCACAAACACTAATAATAATAATATCTATACTACTAAAGAAGTATTAAAAATAGCCCTTAAGGAGGCTATTAGGAAGGAAGCTAAAGATAATAACTCCCTAACCTAGGTAAATATTATAGCTAGGCCTACACTAAAATAACTAAATACTAACCCCCCCTCTCTCTAGATCCCTAGAAGATAATATAGAGAAGTACTTATAAAAGGAAACACTATATAAGAATTACTCTAGCCTAGGGGCGTAGAAAATATAGTTATAGCTATAAATAAAGCTATTAGATAGGCCTTAGCAGTAGTAGCTAGAAGACTCCCTAGTAGGGATATAATTATTACCTTTAAAGGAAACATAGTATAGTATAAAGAAGACTAGAAATAGATTACTAAAGTATTTAGCCTAGAGGTAGCTATTTACTACTATATACTTAGTATTATTATTAGGGGTTTCCTAATAAAGTATATATCTATTAAAAATCTAGTAGTAAAGATTAGAAAAGTAAATAAAGTAAATATAATTAAGGTAACTATAAGACGCCCCTAGGGCAAAGGCGCCTAGTAAACCAC
This sequence comes from Epichloe sp. AL9924, assembly GCA_000729825.1. NCBI lineage: Eukaryota > Fungi > Ascomycota > Sordariomycetes > Hypocreales > Clavicipitaceae > Epichloe > Epichloe sp. AL9924. The sequence continues at coordinate 4,150 of JFGW01000505.1, forward strand.
CCTAATTCTTAGACTAGCTAAAGTTAAAGATACTAATAAGATATACTAGGATAGAATAGTCTTTAAAGCAAAGCTATTCTAAGCTAAACTATATAATAAGACCCTATAACCTAGATAGTATTATAACTACTTCTAAATAGGATATATTACTAAGTTCTATAAGGTAGCACTAAGGTGTAGTAAGTGCAGAGCTAGCTAGTATAAAGATAAAGAGGTATTATACCCTATAATAAATAGATAACTTAAGGAAAACTATGTCCTATACTCTAGGCCACACCTAGCTTAGTCTAGAGACTACCTAGTGCTAAAAGAGAAGTAAAACGTAGTAAAGGTAAGATACTTAGAATAACTATCCCGCTTTACCTCTAGCTCCCCTAGCAGGAACTTAGCTCTAGCCTAAGAGAGAGCTAGCATAGCTATAGAACCTATAGTAATAATAGGAAAAAAGAGAGGTTACCTTATAAACATAGAATAAAGCGCTAAATAGCTAAGAGCTAGAAGTATTAGGTAGTATATAGAATAACTTAGGGCTAGAATAAAACTAGCATAGGATAGCTAAGACCTATTACCACCCCCCTAATTAACATAGTAATATTATAAGTTCTCTTTTAAAACATAAATAAGAAGGATAGCTTAATATACATTACGCTCCGCTACTAAACTAATATAAATATAATAGTAATCTAAGAGTAAGAACACATAAAACATCTATAGCCCTTTATACTAGGCCTTGCCTAATTCTAACTCACACACTATAATAGGTGTAACGCTATATATATAAATAAGAAACATAATATAGGGTTATAGTTAGCCTAGGGAGGGCCTAATTAGTTACTAGTAGAAATTTAAGGGGTTAATATCTATTCCCTTTACTTAGAAGGTTATAGTAATAACTAGAACACCCTTATATAAGATATTAATATAGAGACACTATATAACTAAAGCGTATTTATAGGAGACTTTAACTAAAAGCACCCCCTTTAGGATAAGCTAGATAAAATAACTAATAGAGTAAATAAGCTACTAGAACTTATAAGCTAGTAAAGGCTTAGACTAGTAATGCCCTAAGGGAAACCTACTAGGTAATATAAGGATAATAAGGATAGTACTATAGACCTAGCGTAAGCAACCCTAGATATCTAAGTCCACTATGAAGGAGTAGAAGACCTTACTAGATCTAACTATATCCTATAGCTAATTAGCATCTTTACTAACCTATAAGATAATATCCTACGGACTCTTAGGCACACGTAGAATATAATAGATAAACCGTACGTAATAGCGGAGGCAGCGGTATGCTTTTAACCTAAAAACGCCCTAAACCTATAAGATAAAGAAGGGATAAATATATATACTACTTAGCTTATTATAAACCTATAATAAATAGCGGATAAGATAGCCCTATAGAAGCCCTAGGGGCTCCCTAGCCTAGAGGCATAGTAGTTAAAAATAGCTAAAGAGGTAGTTACTAGAGCTAGGTAGGCAAAGAGATAATAGAGATAATAAAGAATAGAAGTAAACTAGTAAGCCTATACTAAGGCAAATAAGGACTAAGAATAAGTTATTAGGACTAAGAGAAGAAACACATAAAGGGAAGCCCTATAAAAGGCTAATACATAGAGAAAGAATAGGGGAGCGTGGAGACTAGAGAGATAGGCCTAGCTCTAAAGCTAGGCCCCCCTAGAACTGCCTAGACTACTAGAGCTAGAAAGGACTAAAAATAACCTAAACCTAGCTACTACATATAAGGGTAAGGCAAGCATGCTTATATAAAGATTCTTCCCTAAGCCTATAGTAAACCTCTCCTATATCCTAGACCTTACCTTCCTAGAGCTAAATAATGTGCTATTCCTAAATAATAACTAGTTTAGATTAAAAGAGATATAAGATATCCTATTAGATATAGCTAGCTAGAAAGCACTAGGTAATAATAAGCTCCTAGCAGGCCTTATTAAGGCCTATAGTAAGCTAGTAAAAGAAGCTATAGCCTAACTCTTAAATACTATCCTTAAAGTAGGATATTTCCTAGCCTAATTCTAGACTACTAGAGTAGTAGTAATTAGAAAACTAGGTAAGACAATAAAAGAGATAAGGAGGGCTAATATATAAAGGCCTATCTCCTTACTAAATATTATAGGAAAAATCATAGAAGCGGCGATTATAAAGTGACTTATAGCCTTTACTAAGGTAAAAGGACTCCTCCTAGAACTATAGATAGGAAATAGAATAAATAGGTTAATAGAGATTATAATTAGAGTCCTAGTGAAGTGCGTAAGAGAGGCTTAGAGCAAAGGCAGGATTATCTTGCTTACCTAGATAGATATTTTATTTGCCTTTAATAGAGTTAGCTACCTATACCTAATTTACTTACTAATCTAAATAGGAATCCCTTATTAGCTAATAGCTATAATATAAAGCTTCCTAGTAAATAGAATAAGCTAGCTTAGCTTTAATAGAGGACTCTCTAGACCCTTTAAGATTAAGGCTAGCACCCTATAAGGATCTCCTCTCTTACTAATTCTCTTCCTCCTTTACTTAGTAAAACTTTATATATACCTCTAAGCTATCCTAGGTATAGTAGTAATTAGATTTACTAATAATATAAATATTATAGTATTTAGTAAGAATATAGCGTAGACCTAGAGAAGGCTTAAGGCTATATAGAAGATCTATAAGAAATAGGTAAAGGAAGTAGGAGTAAAGTTTAACCTAGTGAAAACCAAACTTATATACTTTAGTAAGGCCTATAGGCCCTTATAGGTAAGGGTCTAGCTTAGTATAGAGGAGATAGCGCTAATAGAGGTATACTAATTCCTTAGGGTATAGGTAAATAGGAAACTTAACTAAAGCGCCTATAAGAATATCCTTAAGGGAAAGCTAACCTAGCAGTGGCTTATGCTCTTTATATTAGTAGCGTTAGTATAGGGCATTAGCTTTAGAGACACCTAACTTATATACATATAGGTAGTCTAGCCTATTCTTGCCTATAGGGCAAGTGCCTATTATACCCTAACTAAGAAGGGAGGAAAACTAAGAGGAATAATTAGAAGCTTTATAGCAAACTAATTAACCTGCCTCTAGACTGTAGCTAGAGCGTTTAAGGCTATACTAGTTACTTAACTAGAAGTTAAGACCTATATCCCTCCCCTAGACTTTTACCTAAATAAGATAAAACAGAAGTTTAAGGAAAGGATTATACTTAGTAAAATAGTAAATAAGATATAGGCTATAGCTAACTTAGTGTAAATAGTACTATAGTATAGAAGAAGACCCCCCCTTACTAATAATAAACTAGACATATAACTATATAAGGAGTGGAAGAGAAAATAGGAAAACTAGCATTCTAATAGATAACTAGGATAACATAGGCGCGGAAGAGAGCTAATAGAGGACTGCCTACCTACCTATAACCTAAAGGATATCTAGAAATTCCACACTAGACTTAATAAGTATATCTCCTTTATAATAATATAATTATATATAGGGAAGATTAGCCTTAATAAGTTCCTCTTCTAAAGGCGCGTTCCTAGGGTGGCTTTACCTCTATATAGCTATAGCCACGCGGTTAAAGATTAGTATTATATAATTATTAACTACGCTAACTATAACTATAGACGCCCCTAAATATAATAGCCTAAAGACACATAGGAAGCGAGGCTAGCCCTAGATAATCCCCTAAGGGTAAGATATATAGCTAAATAGTTCCTTAGTATAAGAAGACTCTAATATTACATATTAGCATAAGACCTAGCCCTTAGCTAACGTAAACTAGGGGAGGATCTAGGCTACCCTAGAGGTAACTAAACTAATTAATAAATAGATACTATAGATAACTAAAGAGAGACACTAGGTAAGATAATATAGCCATAGAGGCGGGCTAGACATAAGGCGGAATCACACTAAGATAGAAAGACCATAGGTCTAGAATAGTTATTAGATTAATTTTAAGTTAAAAACTATAGGTATTATTTTACACTAGCCTACCGCCGCCCCCCTACTAACCTAGAATTAGCCCTATTCCTCCTTAGGAGCAGGAGGCATAAAGCAGGGTTAAAACAGGGTTAGATTAGCATTAAAGGGAGCTAGATAGGCTTACTGCCACATATTTTTCCTTTCTCTTATTTTCTATGGGATAAGGCTAGCGCAAGCTAGCACTAAACACCTACGGTTAACTATACCTAACGTGGCGTAGACCTAAAAGAGGGTTAGCGCTAGCCTATTTACAGACATAAGGGGGTTTTTCTTCCTAGTTTAGGGTTTTCCCTCTTAACTAAGCGGTTAGAGTACTAGGACTAGCTACTTAATTAGCTATCTAGCGTAAAGAATATATATATATATTTACTAAATAACTAGGGTTAGTATAATAGCTATTTAGAAGCTAGAGCAGGACTATTAGCATAACTAATGTATTTAGAAGCTAGAGCAGGACTATTAGCATAACTAATGTATCCGCAATACTAGTAACCGCAATACTAGTAACTATAGGATTAGCAGGGATTTATATAGCAATAGGCTAACCCACACTAGATATAGTAGCAAACCCTATTTCCCCTAGATTAAGAATAGTATACTAATCTAGGAACCTAGAGAAGGGTAAATCTAGCGCTTAATTAGGATTAGTATAGCTAATAGATAGAAAACATAGAATAGAATGTAAATTTAACATAGAAAATCACAGACATTAGACACTTTAAGCCTTATAATAAACTAGAGGAGGCTAATAGAGACCTTATTACATATAATAGGAAGTAGACTATTTTTTATAATATTAAATTATAGGTCTAAGCTATTAAAGATCACTTACACTATGCTAATCCTAGCTAATAGGACATTATTTAGAAAAAGATTTAGATATTATTCCAAGGGGATGTAATAGTATAGTACTAGCAATATCTTATTTTAGAAGAGCGGAATACTATATTTAGTAATATACCTTCCATTTTTAAGGTAGTTTAGAAGGAATTTAGTATTTAGGTTTAGGATATAATAGCGTGGCTTAATAAAGCAAAATACACTAAAGAGAATATTATAAATAAGGTATCCTTTTGTGAATTTACATTAAAAATCTTTTAGTATACTAGGGCAAATAGTGAATTAATAGACTATTAGCTTCTAGTGTGTCTATACCTTAAACTATATCTAGAATTATACTAAATGTGTCTAGTTCTAACTATAACTAATATAAGATTAGCCTATATTACTATAGTAAATAATAAAAGGTAAGATCTATATAATTACCTACGTAGTAACGGTTATCCTATAGCTAGAAAAGGCAAAGGAAAGCTTAAGGTTTACTTTAATAAAGAGATATCTAGTAGTAACTTAGAAGATAAAAAGGATAAAGCTTAAGCAAATTAGAATAGGCTAATAAGAGTATAATTTTAGCTAGAAAATTAACATTACTAATAGGATAATTAGAACACCTAAAGATCTTTAGGATTTTTCTAACTAAGGCTATACTAGCAAAATGTCTAGATTAAGGGACAAAATTAGTAACTATAGTAAAATAAATCTTAAGAAAAGAGAAAAGAGCGAACAGAGTTTAGCTAGAATTAATAAGATAACCCCTAAAATTATTAGAATAAACAATAACCTTAAGACTTTAAACTATTAGAAAGGACAGGCTAGTTATAGTAGCCTAGGTAATTTTAATATTAGGAGAAATTACTTACTAAAGAAAAGGAATATATAAATATTATAGTGTTTAATAATGATTCTAACGTATAATAGTAGGAAATATACCTTTAGGAGTGTGGTTACTATATAGCTAAAGAAGGGGAGGTTATAAATAAAGATAGTAGGGAGATCCTAGGATAGGAGTCTAATTTTATTAAGACTTATTTTATAGAAAACACCACAAAGAAGGTAAATAAGACTAGCATAATAGCAGATCTAACTAGATTAAGTTAACTTATTCTAGGGCAAGTAATCAAAACTATAGTAAGACTATAGGAAGTTAAGTATAATAGAAAATAAGTAAATATATACTTAAAAATCCCTCTTAAATTTAATAATAAAGGCAAGAGTTATTAAATCTACCTTAATTTAGGAATATTATTAATTTTAGTAGATAAGGCATAGCTAGAATAAAACAGGTTAAATATAAAATAAGGAACGCAGGAGCCTAAGCCTATGTCTAGAGTTAAGTTAGCCTTTTATATTATAGAATTAGCCACTTTTAATTTTTATATTCTAGGAATGGCATGTGAAATCAAAATTGCTAGTTATTTTATGGTTATAGCAGACGTAATACTAAATCTAGGACTAAAGTTATTACTTAGAACGAATTTCCTTTATAAATACAGAGCGAAGATTAATTTTATAAACCCTAAAGTGGTTTTTAAATTGGTTTATAGCATAATAGTACTAGCGGAGATTTTTTAGCTAGCTAATAAAGTACCCTATTAAAGGGTAGTTATAGCGTAGATAATGTTAATTCCACTAAAAGGAACTATATATATACTAGTTACATAGAAGATAGCATAGGGGAATTAGGAAATAAGTGTATACTATATATAGTTATATTTAGAATATTTCCCTAATACTTTGTTTAATAGATCTAGCCTAGGTTAAATAATTACATATAATCCTACTAATAAAACTATTATTATTTATAAGCATAAGAAAGTTACGTAACTAATAGCGGCTAGTGAAGTGAAGTTAATGCTAATTATATAATTAATAATCCTTTAGTATATTATGCTTATTTTAGCAAGGATATTATAGAAAAAATAAGAGATATAGATAGGGATAGTAACAAATCTAATAAGGAGAAGGATAAGCTTAACCTAAAGAAAGTTAACGTAGGAGTGCTATTATACGGGATTTTATATCTAGAAGAAATTCCATATATTATAAATAAATTTAGAGTGCAAGTTACTAATATTAATTATAACGCTACAAGCGAATTTATTTAGCTTACAGATAAATATAATATTTATTATAACAGAGGTATTATCCCTATACCTAAAGATTAAAAAATGCAAATTAACTTAGTTAATAGATAGCAATATTAAATAAGACTAATCTAGCTATATAGGCTAGGAGGACAGGATACAAGCAAACTTAATAAAGTACATAATAAACTCTACCTTAAAGGGAAGATATTATATCTAGATAAGCTAGTAGTAATAGCATGTCTAGCGTTTATAGTTTAGTAAGAAACTAGCTAGGAAAGGAAAGGAAGAGTTATAGTTAATATAAGACCACTTAATAATATAGCTATGCTAGATATCTACCCCCTGCTAGACTAAAGTAATATTATAGATAATACGCGTAGTAAGAAGGTTTTTTCTCTCTTTAATAGAATAGGATTTTTCTACTAACTACTAATTAGAAAAGACCACTAAGCCCGTATAGTAGTAATATTAAATCAGGGTCTTAAAGTATTAAATATAGCACTAATAGGTTTTAAAAATTCCCTTGCTTTTGCTTAATAATTTATAGATTAACTCTTTTAGAAGTATAAGCACTTTATTTATGTTTATATTAATAACATTATTATGTTTTTAGATAGTATTAAGGAACATTTAAAGCATCTAGATATTATACTTAAAATCCTTAAAGAAAATAGGATAATAATTATAGCTAAGAAGTCTTTTATTAGTTACCCTACTATTTAATTGCTTAGTTTCGTTATTAATAGCAATAGAATTACTAACATAAATAACAGGCTAAAAGCGTTTTAAAAAATAATCTTCCTAACTAACCTATTAAGTCTTAAAACCTTTATTAGAATAGCTAGATTTCTTCGCAATAGAATTCCGTGGTTTAACATACAGATCTAACTATTATAGGCATAGAAGATAGTATTATTAAAGGAATTCTATAAAAAAGACAAAAAAATTACTAGGATCTTAAAACTAATATAGAAAAGGAAGATATAGTAAAAGACATTTTTGCTAATAAAGGATAAGAAAAAGGCTTTTAAAGATATTAAAGCATTTCTAAGCGAGAAATAGACCCTATAGCACTATAATCTAAGTAAGCTACTTTTCCTTAAAATTAATGCCTATAAGGAAGGATTTAAACTATATACCTTCTAATTATAAGAGGAATAGGATAGCTAAAGCATTCCTAGAAGAGATATTAAGAATAACTAGATATAGCTAATTCTATTTCTCTTAAGGGTAATATTAAGCATTAAGAAACGCTATAGCTTAACTAAGGCAGAAGTGGCTATAATTACATGGAGCGTTAGAAAGCTAAGAAAGATAGTCTAATTTAATAGCATTATAGTTAATATTTTAACTAATTATTCCCTAGCAAAGGGGATTATTAAGCACATATTATTATCCATAATAGATTTAGACAAAGCTAATTTAAAACTAGCTAAAGTTACAAATTACCTGTTGTAATTTAATCTAAAGGTAATGCATATACTAGAAGTGCTAAATATTATGCTAGATATGCTTTTAAGATTACTAGTAAAGGTAATGTATAGGGAGGTAGCGTAGAATAGCCATTATAATAAATTAGACATAAGTGCATATTTTATTGTGGAGGAATATATCGCTACTATAATTATAGATAATAACCTTAAGGCTAGGATTATCTAGGGGTATTAGTCTAATTAAAAATTTAGCTAGATTGTTATAGCTATAAGAGCGTACTAAGAAAGGTAAGTAGTAAAAAACGCTAGAATTAGACTAAAAATTCCTTTATATAGATAGGATCTACGCGAGGATAGTCTATTATATTACTATAGTAAAAATAGATTTTTCTATCTCTATATTCCTATAATAGAGGTTAAATCTATAGTATAATTAGTTTATAATAAACGTTAATATTTTAGAATCACTAGGATAGCAGCAGAGCTCTAATTAGTTTATTTTCTATGTATAAGCTAATAGATTTAAGACTATATAGCCTATTATATAATATGCTAGGAGAATGTAATTAACTATTCTAAACCACTAGGAGAATTATAACCCTTATAGTTAAAACTAATACCTTTTTATATAATTTTACTTAATTTTATCACAGATATGCCAGAGGTATTATTTACTAACATAATGTGGCAGATAAAAGGATACGTAATATATAACTTATTATATCTAGTGAATTACCTTTTTAGTAAAAGAACCTTTCTAATACTAGGATATATTATATATCTAGTGGAAATCTAGGTAAAATTACTCCTTTATGCCCTATATATCATAGACTAGGGATTACTAAGGCAAATTATTAGTAATAGAGATCCCAAATTTATATCTAATATATAGAAAGAAATATTTAGGCGCGTAGGAGTTAGACTTCTTATAGGCATAGCGTATTACCCTTAAATAGATAGAATAGCGGAGAGGAAAAATTAGATAGTAATAATCACAATATAATATTATATAGTAATAGACCTAGATATAGCGTAGATATTACTACTCCTAGCACTATAATATTAACTAAATAACACTATAGCAGCAAGTATAGGATAGGCTCCTAATAAGCTATTATATAGATTCTATCCTTTAAGCATTATTAACCTTCTCTCTCTAAATAACGTAATTAACACTAGAGCTAGCGTAAATAACATAGCGGTGCTATAAAAGCTATACTAGCATAAGGCTTAATTAGCAATTATAATAGTAGCTGCCCTCGCTAAGATTTAGTATAATAACCACTATAAACTAGTTAATATTAACGCAGGAGATATAGTTTATTTATAATTATATAAGGGGTATAAATTACCTAGGAAGCCTAAGAAAAAATAGTTACTGTCATGGTCTAGCCCTAAGGGCTAATCGCAGGTGTCTGCGCCACCATGTGGGTGATGTGCCTAATCCATCTGCGCCATAGCAAAAGAATACGTATTGTACAAGTCATTATTTACTTATACAATTGACACCTATATTGCTAGGTCTAGGCAAAGCCTAGATTATCACATAGGCCCTTTCCCTAGGTAAGCTCCTTTCTCTTCAGCTAGCAATACCACGTATCCCCTAGGGACCCTCTCCCTATAAGCCTAGGAAGAACCCTGTCATGACCCTTGTATGCAGCTAATTTAAACCTATAACCTTAGGAGACTTGTACAAATATCATGGTCTAGCCCTAAGGGCTAATCGCAGGTGTCTGCGCTACCATGTGAGTGATGTGCCTAATCCATTTGCGCCATAGCAAAAGAATACGTATTGTACAAGTCATCATTTACTTATACAATTAACACCTATATTGCTAGGTCTAGGCAAAGCCTAGATTATCACAT
>JFGW01000506.1:0-14036 GCA_000729825.1 Epichloe sp. AL9924
TAATATAAGCTACTATAAGCTACTATAAGCTATTATAAGCTATTATAAGCTATTAAAGCTATTATAAGCTATTATAAGCTATTAAAGCTATTATAACTATTATAGCTATTATTAGTTAAAAAAATATCGTACAATACATTTGTATTGTTTGTAGTTAGTGTAGTTACTATAAATTATTTTGTATTGTATTGTATTTAATACAATACACAATGTAGTGCAATACTCTGCCCTCGTATAAATAGCCTTGTTATGCCACATGTGAATAGCTTAGATAGCTAAATACATTATCATCACTTTCCACACTGTCTCACATAATGCAATATAATAACGCAACGCAACATAATAACACAAGGCAATATAATTAACATAATGCAATATATATATATATAAATATAATTTACGCTGGATAGCAATTTATGCTATTAACTAGTACTCCTGCAGTGATGTTTGCTTTGTAGTAGGAAAACTAAACTAGGTTACTAATTATCTAATAATTGGATTATTAGAAGAGTCTAATAACCATGCCACAGTGTTGCAATGTAACATAATATTTAACGTAACGCAATAACACAACGCAATAAAAAAACGCGATACAATCACGTAATATAATGCGATAACGTAACGCAATATAACGCAATGTAATAGCGACCCACATTTCTTAGGAATTGCCTAGTGCTTAGGTTAAAGCAGTATTAACTCAGGATTATAGGCGAGAAAGGAAATTGGGGACATCTAGATTCGTGTCCTAGTATTGCTATTATATAAAGGCTTTCTTGCCGAATACTAGGGAGCTTTCTTGTTCAAATTATCAATACCATCGTCTTGATATTACCTCATCTGACTCCTTACAAACACTAACATCTCCCACTTAGATCACTTTTGGAAATGGCTTCCTATTACCCTGAAGGCGAATGTTACTTCGTTAGATCTTCCCTGAAATACGCTGGCAATAATTGGACTGCACAAGACAAAAACCAGTTCTACAGCCATGTTCTTCTTGAATATAACTGGAACGGATGGCGAGAAAAAAACACGACAACCAAAACCCATATAAGATCTCAATGGGAAAGTGGTACTGCTGCTTGGTGGAAGACGCGCTTTGGTGACTGGGACAAATTCTTCGTGGGCGAGAGCAGGGACAGAAACCCTGACAATATGCTCGCTGTACACAGTCATTGCAACAGTCTCAATTGGAATTGTTGAGCATTATATGCTCGTTTATCGCAGCCACTATTAGGGGTGCGCACTCCGTTTTTGGCCTAGTTGGCCTGGCTGTTCATTAGGAATGAATGTCGGGACCTTGATAGTGGTAGCCCGAGGAAGTACATCATTCGCCCGGTGGCAATTCACCACAAAGACACACAGTGGTTGTGGATTGATGCCACGATCCCTCTCAGGGCTATCTATTTCCCTGTCGCCCAGACCACCGACCAAGCTTTCCAGAATCTGTGTACCTACGTCGTCATCGACTTCAGACACAGAAGCGAGCTTGAAATCTCCAACCTGCGAGGCAAATTTAAAAAAATTTCCGTCACCCCGCAGAGCGGTCTTGGTTGGAGAGATGATTTGACCTGGGGTTTCAAGGTCCCCGACATCATTGCATTCTTGACGATTCCGCACAAACTGCGCAATCCTGACCAGGGCTTGTTTAAAGCCAAAGTTCGAGGAGATGAGTTGGTTGTTTGTGCCTCGTCTGCAAGAACCTGGAACACTGGTAAAACCTATCAAGCTGCGGCGTTCTTCCGCGAGATGGATGTGGCCAAAGTCCTCAGCGCAACATTTGGTGTCGAGGTCGGCTGGAGACCCTACCAATACTCCTCATTCATTATGAAACTTGTTCTTCAAGTTGTTGAGCTAGGTCTTGGCTTCATTCCCGGCGCCGGAACAATTATGTCCGTTGCGTTTGGAATTGAGGTTCAACTGCTGCAAGATCCCACCTCCTTCCGCCAAGACAATGTCCTCAATCTCGGTGCAGCAGTCTTGGATATTCTGCTTCAGTCAGGGGAAAAATCTGAGAAATTCCTAGCACCAGATTTCCTGCCCAAATCTGCTGGCGGTGGTCTGCAGAAGCGGATGGCATTGACTGATGAGGAGCGAGCTCGTCGCAAGGAGCAAGGTGAAGAGATCAACAAGCGCCTCACGGAGGAATTGACCTCACGCTTGGTCATACGTTCTCTGCTGGAGCAGGATTTGCTATTGCACGGAGAGGCCAGTGGTGATAATTTGCGAGTTGAGGAGGTTGAGAGTGAGGCTACGGAAACGGCCGCGGATGATGTGCCACTAACAAAGGAGGATGCCGAAGAAGATAAGATGCACGAATAAAATTCGCGAGTTGAGGAGGTTGAGAGTGAGGCTACGGAAACGGCCGCGAATGATGTGCCACAACTAAGGAGGATGCCGAAGGAGATGAGTGAAAGGCACGAATATTTTCATTTACATCATACAGTCATTTACATCATACAGTCATTTACATCATACAGTCATTTACATCATACAGTCATTTACATCATACAGTCATTTACATCATACAGTCATTTACATCATACAGTCATTTAAATAATCTGAAAAGAAGGAATGCTTGGGATATTATCTATTATTACCTAGCCGCGTCTAGGGCACACAGTAAATTTCCGCGTCCATTCCACCGTTTCGCGTCGCGTCCCACTTGGCTCTCTAAACTAACTTCGCCATAAGGCTAGTAACGATTGTAAAGATTGTGAAGTCAGACAGATCTCTTTTGCAGCTTCCATATCTGCTGAGCGTGAGCTGAAACCGGTCGTTCTAACGGCTCTTGGCTTTGCTGAGAAGGCTGACTACATACCTATACTAGCGAAATATTAGTCTAGCTCACCCCTTTGAGGCGGCGATTTCTTATCTTATCGGACTACCTCTGAGCTTGCAGATGACGAGAGTAAGGAGGTGGACTAGTTTCAATTCTTAAACTTAGAACTTAGTGATAGGTTTGATGCGGATGCATTATCTGTTTTATCTGCGGAGTTTCACTTCAAGTGTTTATAATTCTTTAGAAGTATCTCCCTAGTCTATTTCACTAACAATGCCTAAAGACACTTTATAAATACCGAAACCATTATTACCTTTCCACTATGTATCCTGCCTATTATTCTCCCTGACCTTGGATAAATAGGGATAAATAGAGATTTTAGAAGTTTCCACTATCCACAAAGAAGTACATAGAGTTAATGCGCTCTATTTCCTGCGCAAGGTCTACTGGTGACCACATAAGACTATTCCGATGGGATGTCCGAGGTTCCTTGCCTTCCTCGCTCTTCAATGAGACTGTCTTGGTCTTCAACCTTATCCTCTTAGTCATATTGCTCGTTCTAAGGCCTCTCTGAGCCCTCTTGTTCGGAGGTTGTATCTGGATGGCGGTCCATTGTGGCTTGCTTTCTTCATTGTCGTGTCTATGCTTCCGTTTCATTCCACTCCGAGGTCGAGGCTCTACCATAGATTCCGGCGCCCCTAGTACTGCGCCCTCAGCCATGTTCTCTGGACGAAGCGATGTCATAACTTGTCTGCAGGTGCTTGGTTGAGGCTTATCCCCTTGAGTCAGGTCGATGTAGACTTGAGTTTTAGTTTGTGTTTGCGCTTGAAGAGAAGGCGGAGTTTCTGGGGATGCGGGTGATAGGGGATACCCCAAGGAGTCGAGCATAGCTTCAAGACAAGGCGGAGATTCTGGAAGTGGAGACTCTGGGGGGGTAGGCTTGCTTGTTTGAATATCTGCTTGATGGCAATTTAGCATTTCGTTATGAGAGGAGTCGACGATGGTGGATAATTCTTCGTCGGTGGACCTCGGACCTTTAGAGCTTATTTTTGAGCCCCAAGCTGAAGGACTGGTCTTCTGCATGACCGGAGTAGCATAATAATCTTGCTGCGGATCCATCATATCAACATTCAGGGCAGGGTGTGCCTCGGCCATTGCAAAGGAGCCGTTCTAGCTCTGAGAAGGCGGCACGTCATAGCCGTGGTTCAATGCGGTGATATCTTGTAAAGGCGGAACTCCATAGAACGGGGTTTTACACAGCGACACCCATTGGACTGAGACCTGCACCAAAGGGCACAAAGGAAGCGTTCTAACCTAACGAAACTCGTCGAGGCTGGTTTAACATAGTGATACCTGTTGGATTGAGATTTTCACCAAAGGGGGCCAAGGAAACACCCCGGACCTGTGTAGACGGAATTCCACAAGGCCAGTTGAACTCGGGGAAACCAGTAGCACAAGGCAGGCTGGATATGGCATCACTAGTTATAACGAATGTCTTGGCATGTCAGTATTGGAGATTAGGGAGTTCAGTTTGAGATAATTAGAAAGGATTAATGAAATTCGTTTCTATGGACGAAGTAGCAGCGAGGGTTTGTGACGTGATGGTTGCGAAGTGGTAAGAGGATGATAGCTTGAGAGATGAAGGAGGTAGGATGAAATAGAAAAGTAGAGGCAACTTGCTTTTGAGTATTGCCCCCGCACAGCTCACGGGTATCATCTAAGGAAACTTGACGTAATGATAAGACACATCTAACGGGACTAACATAATCTTCTTAATCTTTGCGTGACTAGTGTAGGTGGAGGCAACTAGGTGCATGAAGTGGCCAGCTGGATGGAAACCACCCCCCAAACAGTAGAAACGGGACATATGATGCATCTTCGGCGGCGGTTAGCAAAATCTACGCAGCTTCATTTGTGGAAGCAAAGCTTTGCGAGCTACTATACTAGCTATTATATCTTGGGCTGACGCGCGTTGGAGGACTAGCATCGCATAATTCCTTATGTGACTGGTGGAATTTGCTGCAATAGGGTTCATAAAGTGGTCAGTTACAAATAAACTTCCCCGAAACTCGAGAAAGGGGCATGTGATGTGCCTTCTACTAGCACTTAGCGACGTTAGGAGAACTTGATTTGTGAAAATTAATCTCTGCATGTCGCTAACACTGACCATGATGTTTCGGGATGAGGTGCAGAGCTCCAACATCGTGATGGTCTTTGTATGACTCGATGGGAAAGAGCCCTTGAGGTCGATGGGGTGGCCAACGGGATACATATTAGCCTTGGAGTGTAGATGCACATTCTGCGGCGGTTAGTGACATCTAGGAACTTCATTCGTGGAATCCAACCTTTGCCTGCCACCTAACACTGACCGTGATATTTTAGGATGGATTACCCAAGACGCAAGAGTGGCCCAAGCATCCACCTAGCTCCTACGTATATTAAGGGGTATATCTCTCGTCTCTCTAAGGCCACCGAATCCCAACCTACTAACTCTCGACCTACTCCTTCTGCCTAAACATGCCGCTTACTCGCTGCATGGAGTCGAAGTGTTGGGATTGCCTTGACAAGCTTAGGGAGAAGGAATGGAGATGGCGACCGGATGGCTATAATGGAGTATGTATCTTTTTGCATCTAACAACTAGGGTTTCACGGTTAGTTAGCTAAATGAATCTTTCGGTGTGGGCATATGAGTGACTTGACGCACAACGACTAAGAGCTAGGCATTATCTCCACATGCTCACGTTGCCATATGAGATTCCACATACCTAATGTGTAGTCCCACGATACTCTTTGTAAGATTTACGTAAAGCCCACTTCAAAATGGGGAACGAATAAAGGTTAAACTGCCACTGTCACTCGCTAACAAGCTAGAAATTTCGAATCTTTGATGAGAAGCTAATGCAAGTGCTGATCTTATGACCCCAAGAGGACGCTAATACCGGTTACCAAAGCGACCCTGATCAGAAACGATAACGGCCTGGTTAAGATTTCCGTAACACCAATCGAGGATTCCGAGAACTTGTGATTGAAATTTCGTCTACTAGTAGCGGAGCTTCCTGTGACATTATTTGACGAAGAATCCGTGCGGCTTTGAAGTGTGGTTGCTTTGTACTTCCTTGGGTCTGTCTCGATTCGGATAGCCAGCCGTTTTTTAGATAACATGATGCTGTGGGCAATATGCAAGCTTTTTTCGTCGTCCACATTCTTTTTGTCTTACTGGGGGTTGGGTTCTGATGTAGGTCCTCGCTCAGTGAAGTTCCTAGTCTTTTGCTTTTCTCATTCGTGAAATCCAGACACCTCAGATCATAAGCTTCCTCGTGATTTAACATTGATAATGGTCCGCCTTCTTCAAATTGCCTATTTGCAGCACTAAGACTGCCCTCATTGAATAATGCCATTTCTATGGAGGCGGGTGCGGATGGGTTAGGCGGGACATCATGAACCAATTGTTCTCCGAGTGCCTTACCCTCACTGAGACTGGCATCAAAGCTGTCAATGACTACTATAGCAGCAAGGAGGCGGCATGGCTTCTTAATGCGTTCTTTCGAGAGAACGGGAAAAAGTTAACAAAGCCACAATTCAACAAGATCAAAGGTTTGTTCTCTGCTCCCCAATAAGAACTATTAGTCTCTTATGGTAACTGCAATCCAGGGACTTACACGAAGATCTACGACGGGATTAACAACGGTAGTCCCGTTAACAATGGACAGTCTAGCAGGAAGCCACTTCTGGCTTGCCATCACACGTGGCTAGAAAAGCGCACCATGAACAATGTCGCACGCAACTCGGAGGGTAATAAGATAATGGTGGCTGATCACTCTAGAACCTACAGCCCAATTGCAATGAATAACGTTCCCGAGTATGTCTAAAGACAGGAGGAAGAGCAGGCATGTTTGGCAGCGGCCGGACTACATCGAGTCAAGGTCATTCCGGTATGTTCCCTTACGTTCCAAATCTGCCCTCTTTGCTCATACACTATCAGGCTTGCCGAATATTGACTGAGAAACGTCATGTTATTGGACTAGCTAGCTTATGGAATACCTTTTCAACAGCTAGTACGGGTCATACAGCCAAAAGGCGGGATTCTGCAGCAGTACTGCAAGCAAAGCGGTAACTTAGCACAGGACCGCGGCTAGTACAATCACTCTTTGCCCAACGTCATTTAGGACTACTAATAGCGCACTTTCCGCCAAAAGAGTGGTCAGGCTTCGGTCCAAGCCCCCCACGACAGTCAAACACGACGACCTCAGCTCGCGAACAAAAGGTTCAGAAATCAGCAACCACTTCCCTACCTCATTAATACTGTTTCATGAGCTGTTTCATTTGACCTTAACTATGAGGACAAATATCCTAATGAAGGCGAAATCTACCCTGTTAGCGACATGTTAAAGGAGGGTATTAGCAGGTCCCTCAAGAATCCAGAAACATTCACCGTGGTAGCTATGGCGTACGATTACACAATCCACGGCAGCGAGGACAGCGATAGTAAGAGGATGAAATTCTTCTCTAGGTACGCAACCCAAGGATAATATTTGTGCTTAGAGATAACTTGTTATGTAATCATAGGCGTACGGACTTAAGCAGCCTATCTACTAACAAGTCTACTTTAAAGAAGATTATATGCACTCATTTTGAAGGTGCAGGCTGTTATATGCATGCAGGCTGAGAGTTAAGACTAGCTTTTATTTTTATATACCTAGGCAGTTGATGATGTTCGTTACCTTTCTGCTATAGAATCGTACGAGTACAGCTCCTTCACTACACTAAGCATCTTAGCAATACCTGCTTCCAAGCGCCTGGTGCCCTTCGGGTCTAGCCTAGTAGCCACAGCACCTAACCATTCAGCGATGTTATCATTGCCCACGAGCCTGGCCGTGGCCGCGGCATCACGACCAGCGCGATTTCGAGTAGTTATAAGCATCAAGTGAGGCGAGGAGTTCTCGCCAGTTGCGCTAGTAGGGTAGACATAAGTTTCTGGTGTATAGTCATTAACATCATATAGGTGAGATGCTGACTAATAAGAGTTTATATAGCGGTATCGCATTGTCGTGAGCTTGACATATCCTTTTCGCGCAGTAACATGAAACACTGTATTGCCATGGTGATTCTAGTGGGCAATAAAGGCGTGCCGCGCCTATTGATAGAACTTGCGGGAACCGTAGCGAACGAATCTGCTCATCAGGTCTACAACACTATCCATTGAGCCTGCGCGGACAACAATGTGTAATAGCGAATCTCCTGTAGCTGAATTGGTCGCCTGGAGAAGTGTAAACACTAGAATAGAGAATTCATAGTCGTGGGCGCGGACCATGTTGAAGATCATTTACATCACCCTGTAGCTTAAAGGGTCGCCACCAAGGCGAAAGAAATAGCGGTCCTCTGTGTCAGGGAGGAATAGGAGCGTTATGCCATACATTGTATCTTCATCCTTCTTAATTGTCGTCTTTGCTAACTGGAACTGTTTGCGTCCTGGTCTGTCAATAGGATAATTTAAGCTCCTAAGACTTTTCTCTGATAAGTCACGGATAGAAGCGGCCGCATGGAGCAGCTCCGAAATTACCGAAATTGCTTGTGGTCCAAAGTGGTCCCTGCCCAGCGATTCCGTACGGGGTCGCGGATTTGGCTTCTTGTATGGTATCTATGCACCACTAAAACCTTTGCCGCGCGTTAACTGAAGCATCGAGTCAAATAATTGGTTAGACACTAGCCTCTATTAGGCAATCACACGCAAGCGGCAGCCAAGCGGTAAGTCAACTATGTAATTGCGTGACGAACAGTGGACTGGCACTAAAACTGAACGAGAAGGTCTCTTGACTTTGTTCATCGTTGTCGACCAATATCGATCCGAAGCAGGTGAAAAAAAGCCCCTAACCCTCCAGACCAGCTAACTGCACCGTCTAACTACCTTGGACGCAGACTATTTACTCCCCCAATGCAGAGTTCTTCTAACCACAGAGTTCTGTCTCCTTTTCGTGTTGTACACAGCGTCGTATTCTCTGGAACTTTACCAACGGAAAGGCGGTCGTCTACTGCACCTCTTAGGCCATTGTCGCCAACACCTGGCTGGCGAGCATGGAACTGAACCGTGTCTGGCACGACCCAATCGTTGAAATATACAGCAACCTTATAACCCCTGGGGTACGATGCTCTGTAGAGGGATACGATCTAGCCAACCGTCGCTGGTACTGTCTGAAGGTCGAAGCAGAGATCGAGGATGATCAATTGCTATCATCAATAATCGCGGGGCACCTTCGACAGTATTACGCTGCAAATCGGCAGGAGCCACCCTGGAATACAATCCGGACGAACGCACAGGGCAGCCTAGTCACTTTTGACTCACAACCGCCAAAGTCGACAGACCAATCCGCAAGTCACTTTGCTGGCACAAACCCACTGACAGATTGCCAACCACAGCCGTTGAAAATCTCAAGAATTTGACATACATCAGTCGCTCAGCAGACCGGTGTACCTGGAATGACCAAGACTGCGTCTTCAAGCGCATCGAGTTCGATGTTGATGTAGAGGTTATTAAGGGCGAGATTCAGACGCGCGAGACTCTCATCCACGCCATGGGTCGAATGCCAGCGACTCAAATCAATGGTGAGATGGTCAGGCGCTTCTGCCTCGTCCCCATTCTTGCCGTTGTCATCGCCGACAGAAAGCCCTGGAAGCCCGGCACTGTTGCAGGCATACTGATGCCGTATGCTGGCAAGGATTTGGAAAGTTTGGTTCGAAACAGCAACGCCGAACTGCCACTCACCCTGACACAGCTTCTCGACCTGGTTCGCGGCGTTCGAGAGCTTGCCAAATCTGGTGCGCAACATGGTGACATCAAGTATTGGAACACGGTGCTTCAGCCGACGGGGCAGGGTAGCGGCCAGGCCAAGTTGATGCTCATTGACGCTGGCTCCGAGGCTCCAGTGTACGACGGAGATGCAAGTGCATTGGGGACGCTGTTGCTTTGGTGTCTCGAAAATGCGCCAGCGTTGAGACAGGACAGGCAGGCCAAGGCAATGGTGGTTGCTGCAGCGAGTGCACTCGTCAATGGAGATTTCGATGGGGCTCTTAGCTGCTTGTCTGCGAGGAAATAGTTTGACGAAGTAGGATGAGGTTGAATAGCCTAGCTATTGGTGAATAGGGCAGTTGAGATCGTGCTGCCAAAGTACCCGAAATCAGGTACCTGTCCAATATCTCTTGGTGGGCGCGACCCCTGGGACACGAGGTGGCACTCCCTACTATTACACAAGACCCTGGAATGCAAGGTGCAACCAACTCCGAAATTCGCAGGAGATTCACCTCATAGGCGGGGGATTCTCGTTCTGAGGCTCGTGATGGCAAAAGAGGCACTGACCCATATGCCAAACAGCTTAATCCAAGATTTCGGTACTAATTGTATATTGATGACAAGCGTCCGGGTGGTTTTAAAAGCCTATGAAGTATGGTGTGATGAAGGAGGTACTGGACTGCTAGTCTAATTTCCTTGCGTTATAATTGATAATGAGTGCAATTCTAAAGGAAAGGGCTGGTTTGGTTAGCTGGATGGGATGCCTTAGTGATTCTTTCATTTCAGGCCATTCCAATCATGTGCGATGTGCTTTTCTCTATGAGTTAAAAGGTTTTTTTTCCTCTGTCGCAGCCGCAATGGAAGGCAGTCATGGCGAATCCCGTTCCTGGCAGTGCTGAAATACAAAGCTTCAAAATTTGGTGGAATGTTAATGTGATACTGGGCTTCGTTGTTGATTGTGCAAGAACCTTTAGTCTATTTTGAAGACATGAAATGCTCAGAGAGCCAGAGAGATGTCCTAGCTGCAAACATCCTGCCATCTGTTAAAAATGTGGGAGAGAGAAAAGCCGGATTGTACCAGGTGGCATTTGCCATCCGCGTGGCCCATGAGTTCGCTAACAAGTGTTTTTCGGGATCAGTTACCATGCACCTCGCTCCTGACGAAAGCACATTTATTTGCAGAAACTACGAACTCAATCAACGCGCCTATTGAGTCAGTTTTTTCGGAAACGGGGTCTGTCTCCATTTTGACTTGCCGAGACGCGTTTTTAACGTGCAATGGAAACCCGCCCCGTTTCTAGTGCTAAAGGGGGGCCATATAGACTTTACTCGGAGGTGAGACACAGCTCTGCGATGCTATAGAGAAGCAAACAATAGTGTGGATTTCGGCCGTGCTCTAGTGTCCTTTTGTACCTTTACAAGCTAAAGTAATTTTGTTTATGAGTGACTACACTCTGTACCTCATGAACAAAGAAGCCAAGCCGCAAAAGTAAAAATATCCAATTATGTCTTAAAAGCACCGGAATCCCATACACATGTTACCCTCGGAGATCATTCCATCTAGCATCCCGTAACGCGATCGATCTTGATATAGCAGCCATCAGAATCGCGCCTGTATCGACCGCAATGAGTACAGTGTCCAGTGTTGCGGATAGCATTGTACGCATCGATGAGCTCCTGGCCAGTACCCTGGCAGTGGTCTCCAGAGAAGAAAAGGCCACATGTGCCAGAGCAGGTACCGCTGTTCTGAGATCTGACCACATTTTCAATCAGTTTGTTTACATTGAAGGGGGCAAATACTCGTGCTGATGGATGCAAACATACCCCTGGAAAGTGCTGTACTCGTTTGTGGCGATGACCTTGCGAAAAGCATCGTCGCAAGAGCCGCCGAGGCGCTCGCAAAAGGCAGAGCCCTTGCAGTCAATGCTGGATTGACGAGCGAGCAGGGCGCCACGGCCACCTACAGACCTCGCCTGCGGGTTGGCGTACGTGACATCGACGGACTGTTCGCCATTGTCGAGGCGAATGGTTTGAACTTCAAGGTCCTCACTGCTTGGAGCAGCGGTCACGGAGACGGCGAGGAAGAAGCTGATGACAGCGGCTTTGAACCTGGACGAGAGCATGGTGAAGAATGAAAAGAGTAGGGTTTTGATATCTAGAAGTGGTTGTTAGAGATGTTGTGAAGAAGTGATTGCGTTTCTTTGTGTTAATGTTAATGATGAACGAAAAGATGTTGTTGCTAGAGGGTTTGCAAAGGTTTTTATATTCATTCTATCTCATAGATGTTTACCTTGTTTTCTCTTCATATATTGTTAAGCATATATTTGCTCGCTTATTGCAGCTACTACGAGGGGTACGCACTCCGTTTTTGGCCGTGTGGCCTAGCTGCGTGACATATATTAACATGTAAACATACAGTAGTAATTTTTTGATTATATAGTAGCTAGGCCTAAAACAGAAGAGGTGTCTTTTCACGCAAATTTATAAGAGAAGTGACCTCTTGCAATTTTTAGGGAACAGGGACTAGCTAGTCTACTTAATGGAATAAATTTAGGTTATAAATCATAGCAGAAGATTAGTATCGCTAAAGAAGCCTAAAAACGCGTTTTCCCTTATTATATACACTTCAATAAAGTAGTGTGAAGTATGTAAATTACAAGAGGTTACTCCTTTTATAAATTTACGTGAAAAGATATATATTTTGTTTTAGACTTAATTACTACTATATATTAGGGTTACTACTACTATATGTTTACATGTTAGACATATATTATCTACTTAGAGGCGGAGTATTGCACTATAATGTGTATTGTATTGTTTGTATTGTATTGTATTAAATACAATACAAAATACAATATAGTACAAATTAAATATAATACAAAATAATTTGTATTAGATACAATATAATACAAAGACCTTTGAGGTAACTACACTAACTACAAATAATATAAATATATTGTTAGGTAAAAAAAAAAGTAGGACTTTTTATTAACTAAGGTTATTGATTTTTAAATTTTTTTTTTGCGTCATTAGTTATGGCTAATGCATTTAATTTATTATAACACATAATTATTACTAGCAATACCTAGCTAGTAAAACAATTAATATCTAAATACTTATAGCTATAGTAATAAATAAAACCTATAATAAGTACAAGCTTAAAGGTCACAAATACGGGGGGCTGTGAGGTTAGAGCAAAGTTTGCGATAAACTTTGTGGCTGCGATTAACTAAGGTTATTATTAGGATTAAAAGAAAATTAGTTAATATGAACCTTATATTATTAGCTATTTTATCTAATTAGTTATATAATTTATAATATTATACTATTTTAAGGATTTTGCTATAAGTAAGATTATATACAGAGTATTGTTTGTAGTGTAGTTAGTGTAGTTTTTGGGAAAAATTTGTATTTATAGTGTAGTTACCAGAGCATTGTTTGTAGTTAGTGTAGTGTGTTTTGTAGTTTTTATATTTAATTTTATAGCTAGCTTATAATAAGAGATATTATCCTATAAATCATATATTCCTATAGAGATAAATCCTAAGAAAAATACTATATATGAGAGTGGGTCTAAAAGTGGACCCCTCGCCCGTAAATTAGAAAAACTACATTTGTAGTGTATTTTTAGTGCTAAAATGTAGTGAAATGTAGTTTTTCTAATTTACACGTGAAATACCTACTTTTAGACCCACTTTTATATATAACTACATAGTAGTTTTTTAGTTATCTATCTAAAAAAAGAAGTTTTATATCTCTATATATTTTCTAAGATTAGATATGTATTATTTGTTAAAAAGAAAATACATTACAAATCAATTGTAGTGCAATGCTCTGGTAGTTACTAACTATACTAACTATAATACAATATAATACACACTACAAATGTAGTGTTAGGGATAAGAAAAGTAGGCTTTTTTATTAGCTAAGCTTATTATAAGTATTAAATAAAGGCTAGTTATATAGAAGCTTTTATTATTACCTATTTTATCTAATTAGTTATATAATTTATAATATTTACTTATTTTAAGGATTTTACTATAACTAAGGTTATATATAATATTATAATTTTTTAATAATATTATTATACTTAATACTTCATTTTACTAATATAACTTTAAGAAAAACCTTCTTATTATTTTATTTACTATTACTATTAATTATTTTGTATTTTTATATATTATTATTATTATTTTAAATAAAAAATACCTTAAACTAATATAATAAAATTAATTTAGAAATCTAAATAAATATATAGAAGTTAATAAAATATATACTTAGTACTTAAATATTACTTCTAATATAATAAGAACTTAAAAAAAGCTTGAACTATTTATTTAATATTTAAACTAATTAAATATTACTTTAAGCTTTATAATTCTAAAGCTCTAAGAAGTAATATATAATAACTCTATATATCTTATTAATATAATATATAAGGAAAGAATATAATAAACTAATATTTATAAT
>JFGW01000507.1:0-13999 GCA_000729825.1 Epichloe sp. AL9924
TAGGGTAAAGAACCCCTATAGTCTAGAATAATAGATAATAATAGGGTATAAGAAATACTACTAGTCCTTAATCTAGATAAAGGTATAGGTAATATAAATAATAATAATAGAGCATTATAGAGATACTATAAGTGTTAGGAGCGCAGAAGTCGGAGATAGGACGTTTATAATAGTGGATCTTTAGAGAACCTTTAGGCCGCTTAGATAATAAAGAGGCTAGCTAGCTATAAGATAGCCACGTGTCCGTTAAGTAAGGTATTTATTAAGGATAGCGTATATTATATATAGTAGGTTAGAGATTAAAACCTTTATATACTAGGCCTTAGCTAGTATCTTTCTAGTAGTAACTATAAATCTTAGCCTTTACTTTATTTATATTAGACCCTATAGTATAAGCTATAATAAATTAATCTCTAAACCTTTAAGGGAAATAAACTATTAGCTAGATTATTATATAGCTAATGCTACAAAGGTCTATATAAAACACGTTAGTACCTTATAATAATAAAGGTATAGATAATTAGTTATAGGATAAAGGACCCCTATAGTCTAGAATAATAAATAATAATAGGGTATAAGAAATACTACTAGTCCCTAATCTAAATAAAGGCATAGGTAATGCGAATAATAATAATAGAGTATTATAAAGACACTAAAAGGTTATATAAGCTAAGCTACTATATATATAAAGAAAATAGGAGATTTTATAAATTAAGGCATAAATTAAGGAGATTAAGGTAAATCTATTATTAGCTAGACCTCCTTAGGGACTTATAATTACCCCTTAAACTTTAACTATAGTTTTACTAGTAGTTTATAGTAACTTAGTAGTAATTATATAGTAAAGTAGTCTTATTAAAATATAGATAAAAATACCTATATATAAAGGGGATATATATAAGAACCTCTAAAGTTTCCTAGTAGATTTAAATATATTATTTAAATTAGACTATTATACCTTTAGGAATAACATAACTAAGGTAATGTATATAGGTAGCTACCTAGCTAATAATATAAAGCAATAATAGATGCGTTATATAGCTATAAATAGGCACGTAGATTACGCGTTACTTATATAGATAGGTTTTCTTAATTAGCTAAAGACTAGAATAATAAATAAGAATATAAGGTACTTAGAAGTAATAAGAACTTTACTAAATCTTAGGTAAAGAAATAACTAATTATTTTAAGCCTTTATAAGAGCTTAGACTAAGGTAAAAGCTAAATTACCTAAGGCAATTCCTATATACCTAAGAATTACTATCTTTCTAAATAGCTTAAATAATACTATAAGGAAGTAAATAATTAGCTAAGAGTTTCTAATATTATAAAGCTAGTTATAAGGCTAGGGTAAGAAAGCAGAGGTTATAATAAATTTAGGCTAAAGTAATAAGAAAAGTTAAGACTATAAAAAGAAAAGGCAATACTTTATATTACCTATAGATAAGGTATAGTAATAAAGTAAGGATTAAAGGAAAAAATTATTCTTAGTGTGCTTTAAATATAAAAAGCCTAGATATACTATACTAACTTATTAGGCACTAGACTATTTTACCTATAAAAGTAATAAGTATATAATAAAGAAATATAATAAAAGTAGTAATAAAGCTATATCTCCTAATATAATACTAGTTTAATTAGCATAGACCTAGGAATATAATCTTACTATAAAATACCTTATAGATAATAAAATAAGAATATAGGTATCTTTATAATAAGATAACTAGTAGTTAGCTATATAAGCGCTATTTAATATAGGTATATAGTTTTTAATAATTTATCCTAAATTATTAATAAAAAAGGATTAGAAGAGTGTAATATAATTAGACTAAATACTAAAGAGTATAAGCTAAAAAGTAATTCTATATTAAGGAATTTTATAAAAATTAATAAAAGTAAAAAATAGTATAGGATTTATAAAGTTTTACTAAGTTAGCTACTATATTACTAATATAGAAGAAGGGATAATACTAGGTATAGACTATATTAGAGAATACTTACCTATAATTATATATTAGGAGTAAGAATTCTAGAGGTATTTAGTAACTAGAGAGTGTCTTTCCTTTACTTATAGAAAGTAGTAAATATATAGGGAGAAAAAACTAGTAGTAGTTATATTATTATTTAGAGTAATAAAAATTAAGCTAATAGTTCTAAAAGAAAGGGATAAAGGTTAATTAGAGAACTTAGTAGTAATAGAAGGATAAATAAATAGTAAAGATACTATAATATTACTAGAATACGCTTACTTATAGTAAAAAAAGTAAGGTATTATAATTATACTAATTTTAGGAAATATAAGTAGTAAAGAAGCTATATTAAATTAGAGTAAGAGTACTAAGTATCTTATACTAATAATTCTAGATAAATATAAGGAGTTTATAGATATTTTTTCTAAAGAGCTAGTAAGTAAGCTTCCTAAACTAGGGGGTTATACTTATATAATTAAATTAGAAAAAGGGAAAATACTACCTTAGGGGCCTATATATAATTTAGCTAAGAGAGAGCTATAAGTTCTTAGGGAGTACCTTATAAGTACGTAGCTTAAAGGGTAGATTAGAAGATTAGTTAGCCTAGCTAGAGCTTTAATTTTATTTATTCTAAAGAAAGAAGGAAAATTAAGGCTTTACATGGATTATAGGGGCTTAAATAAGATTATAATTAAGGATAAGGCCCCCTTACCTCTTATTACTAAAATTCTTAATTAATTAGTAAGTGTAGTTATTTTTATAGTCCTTAATCTTAAAGATACATATTACTACCTATATATTTGCTTAGGTAATAAGTAAAAGATAGCTTTCTATTATTATTATAGCTACTTTAAATATTTTATTATGCTATTTAGACTAGTTAATATACTAGTGACTTTTTAGGAGTATATTAATAATACACTTAAAGCTCTTATTAATAAGACCTATATTATTTACTTAGATAACACGCTAATATATAGTATTATAATTAAGGAGTATATAGATTATATTAAATAAATCCTATATAAGCTTAGAGATATAAGCCTTTTTATTAACCTTATAAAGTATTAATTTTTAGTTATAGAGGTTAAATTCTTAGGCTTTAAGATATTACTAAGAGGTATTATAATAGATTTAGCAAGGGTTAAAGTAATTATAATATAGCTAATACTATATAGTGTATTTAATATTTAGTTATTTCTTAGTTTTACTAGATTTTACTGCTATTTTATTAAATAATATAGTAAAGTTATTATTTTATTAATAGATTACCTTAGAGGGAAGTAACTAGTAATATTTAACCTAGAACCCTATAAGTTAGTAGCGTTTAGAGAACTTTAGTAAAGATTTTAGGAAGCGCTAATTTTAGTGCATTTTAACTCACTTATGTATCTTAGAGTAGAGATAAATACATCTAGATATACAATTAGGGCTATACTCACGATGTTAGTGCTAGGTCACTAGCACCTATTTATATTTATATTAAGGAAAATAACTAACGCTAAATTACGCTATATAATACCTAATAGCAAATTATTAGCTATTTAAGAGGCTTTTTAGGCCTAGAGACACTATCTTGCCTATTTAGCTTATATAATTAAGGTTATTTTAGACTATTTAAACTATAAGTACCTAGTTACAAAGCCTAAGCTTACTAGTAGGTAAGTAACTATACTTAATAAGCTTTATCTATTTAACTTTAAGATTATATATTATATAGGGAAATTAAATACTACTAATCCCCTATTAAGAAGACTAGATTTTATAAGTAAGATAAGGAAAGTAAAAGTAATAACTATATAGCTCCTTACCTTTTTATTTAAATTTATAAATACTAAGCAATAGGAATACTATAGTAATACTACTAGCGCTATAGGTTTTATAAAAATATTATTCAGTGTAACTAATAGTTAGTTATAAAGACACTATAATAATACTATTAATATCTAGGGTTTTAAAAAATTATAACTTAACTATATTTTTAAGGAGCCTAATAATCTAGATATACTTAAAAGAGGTATATTAGTAAGGTTATTTAATACTTTTTTTAGTAATTAATAAGGTAGCTATAGTAGTACTACTAGCACTTAGTTTATATTACATTTATTACTTAGCTATTTTAATTTTCCTATTAGACTAGCTATTACTAAAAGGGATAGACTAGTATAGGTAGTTACTAGTAAGTAATAAGGGCGCCCCTTAAAACTATTACTTATCTATTCCCTTATAAGACTAGAGGCATCTAGTAAACTAATTACTTATAGAGATATTATAGCTAGGATCTAATCTATTTAGAGAACCTCTTTTAAGTTTAACTCTAGCTTTGTAGAAAGGAGCTTAAAATTAGAAGCCCTAATTTAATTCTTATTATATAAAGTATAGTAAGGTAATAACTTTACTATAGGTTAAAAGAAGTTACTTAAAAGTAGTAATATAGTAGCATTATAAATATAGTCTATAGGACCCTCTAAGCTATTAATGTTTAAGAATTATGTTTTTATCCCTTAGGGAATAAGAAAAGAAATTTTACTACTAACTTATAATAACCCTACTACTAGGTATTAAGGAGTAAGTAAGACTCTTTATTAAATTATAAACTAATATTATTAGCTAATAATAAAGAAAGATATAAAGGTATATATTAGCACTTATATAAGTTATTAGACTTTAAAACTAAGGCATTATAAACTATATAGTAAGCTAGCTATACTACTAGTGCCTAATTACCCTTTTTAAGAATTATTAAAAGATTTTATTACTAGGCTTTTACTAGTAAAAGACTTAAACTAGACTTATAACGTAATTTTAGTTATTATTAACTATTTTATAAAATATAGTATTTATATTCCTATTTTAATGTAACTAACTAGTAATAGGCTAGTAACTATATTCTTAGAATATGTTTTTAGAGACTATAGAGCTCTAGAAGGTATTATAATAGACTAAGGTTTTACATTTACTAGTAGTTTCTAAATAACTTTTTATTACCTTTTTATAACTAAGTAGCTATTAAGCACTGCTTTTTATCCCTAGATAAATAGCTAGATAGAACGTCTAAACTAAGTTTTAGAGTATTATTTAAGGGCTTTTACTTATACTAAATAGACTAATTAGGCAGATAACTTATTATTAGCGTAATTTACGTATAATATAAGTAATTATATAATATATAGCTACACACTAGTAAAGGCATTATAATATTATAATCCTAGAGGTCTATAATAAGTAATTATAAATATCCCTTTAGTAAATAATTAAGCTAAAAGTAAAGTCTTAGCGCTAAGAGAAAATTATACTATAATTAAATAGCTTTTAAGTAACTTATAAACTTAATATAAGAAATATTATAATTAAAAAAGAACTCTAATAAGGTTTAAAGTTAGTAATTATATTTTATTATTAATAAAGAATATTAACCTTAGATAACCTAGTAGAAAGCTAGCTATAAAGTACCTAGGCCCCTATAAGATTAAAAAGGTAATTAGGAGTTATAGATTAGTATATTAATTAAGGTTATTACCTAGGACTTATTTATATAATATATTTAATATTACTAGTCTTAAGCCTTTAAAAGGGGACCTAACTAATATAGAAGATATATTCTTATTATAAGATAACCTTAAAGATAATAAATAGGAGTTTAAGGTTAAGAGAATTATTTTATATTACTATAATAGGAGATAATGTAAATATCTAGTTAAGTAAAAAGACTATAATATATTAGAAAACTTATAGGTGCTAAAGAGGGATTTTATAATAAGAGATATTATTAAAGATTATAAGTAATAATTAAATAGCAAGGTTATTATAAAGTACTTATAATTCGTAAGTTAATATAAGGTTATTATAAAGTACTTATGATTTATAAGTTAATATAAGGTTATTATAAAGTAATTATAGTTTATAAGTTAATATAGTAGGAAGTTAGAAAATAAAGTTAAATTACTTAAATAATCTATTATATAGCTACTAAGCACTTACTCCTTTATAATAGAATTAGCTATAGTAACCGCTATTTCCTTAGTAATAGTAGTAGCTATAGTAGCTAAGGGGGTAGTAGTCTCAAAAGTATCTTTATTATTAGAATCCCTCTCTTTATATATATAGACCTAAAGTTTACAAAGGAGCTTAATAGGACTAATATAAGTAAGTAAATTAGTAATATTAGGTATAAACTACTAGTAAGTTAGTTCAGCATTAGCTATACATATTAAGAAAGCTTACTATTAGGATATTCTAGGCTATAAAGTAAAGAGAGTTTGAAATATTAATCTATATCTTAAGGTTTATAGTATTACTTAGTAGCACTATTATAGTATATTTATTATATTTTACTTTATAAGTAGTATTAGTAGTTATTTAGGTATAATAGATATATCTATGCTTATTAGAATTTTTATAAAATAGGATAGTATTCTATAGCTTTTTCTTTACATTTATAATAGACTAGTAGTAAGTTAGTAGTAATCTAGTATCTAGGTAGTAAAATTATACTTACTTTATCCTAATAATAGTAGCTACCTTTAGAAGTAGCTTTAATAAGTTTAAATAGCCTATTATAAAGCTATGTAATTTAAGCTAGGCACTAGTAGTATATTAGTAATAAGTAAGTAGTTTCTAGATAAGAGAGATATACTATAATATAGTTTTTATTATTATAGAAGTAATAAGTATATTTTATTAAGTAACCTATTAGATATTAGTAATATAAAAGCAGTAAGTAAGTAAAGAAGTTATACTTATAGATTTATTATATTCTATAGGGAAGGTCTTTTTATTAATAAGATATTTAGGAATATTATAGCTACTATTTTTTAGTAGGATATTTTATATTACTACTTACTAAGAGTAGTATATATATAGAATTTTCTTTCCTATTATTTTACTAGTAGTAAGTTAGTAATAGATATACTATAAGAATATAGTAAACTTATATTAAGATTTTAGAAGCTAAGTGCTTTTAAGAAAACTTAGTAAGAGATTTCTTAGAAAACTTTCTAGTAGCTTAACCTTCTAAAGCTACTAGAGGAGGTAAAGTCCTAATATAAGTATTAGATATAGTTAACTAGCTATAAGTTAGCTATAATAGACTAAATAAAGAAATTATGTTTAAAAGGGAATAAACTAATAATCTAGATAAAGACAAAGGATAAAGATAGATAATAGTAGGTAATAATAATAATTAAAGACTAAAGAAGGTTAGTAACTACTATATAATAGTAGTAAGAGAGCTATTACTTAGCTAGCAGGGGCAACTTATAAGGTTAAGGGATATTATAAGAGAAAGGAAGTGTATAAAAGGGGGAAAAAATTAGTCTCTTTTATATTAACCCTAGACCCCTTAAGTAATCTAATACACTATAGGTAAGTAATCTGTGAATTATAATAATAACCATTAGCTTTACCACTTACACGTATACCTAATAGCTATAAACTTATAGTAACTATAACATAAGCCCTCTAGTTAGACTATTTAGAACTATAGTATTAGGTACCCTATTTATTTAAACTAATTACAAAAATTAATATAGGTTATTTATTTTTTTTAGTCTAGCTATATAATAGGTAATTATATTTATTTTGCTATATTAAAGCTATATATAGGCTGCTATTTAGATATTACTACCTATAATAGGGGGGGTTATTTATAATTAGGGGTATTATTATTATTGTTTTTTTACCTATATATCTAGATATAAGGTTCCTTATCTTATTTTCTTTATAAGCTTTATTACAGTGTCTATACCCTAAGTAAGTAGCTCTTTTTATAATTAAGGTTAATTATATATTAGGGGGGTATTATATTAGGAGCGCAGAGGTTAGAGATAGGATATTTATAATAGTAAATCTTCAGAGAACCTTTCGGCTACTTAGATAATAAAGAGGCTAGCTAGCTATAAAATAGCTATGTGTTTATTAAGTAAGGTATTTATTAAGGATAGCGTATATTATATATAGTAGGTTAGAGATTAAAACCTTTATGCACTAGGCCCTAGCTAGCATCTTTCTAGTGGCAACTGCGAATCTTAGCCTTCACTTCGTTTATATCAGACCCTGCGGTACAAGCCGTGACAATAAGGTTATATAAGCTAAGCTACTATATATATAAAGGAGATAGGAGATTCTATAAATTAAGGCATAAATTAAGGAGATTAAGGCAAATCTATTATTAGCTAGACCTCCTTAGGGACTTATAATTACCCCTTAAACTTTAACTATAGTACTACTAGTAATTTATAGTAACTTAGTAGTAATTATATAGTAAAATAGTCTAATTAAAACATAGATAAAAATACCTATATATAAAGGGGATATATATAAGAACCTGTAGAATTTCCTAGTAAATTTAAATATATTATTTAAATTAAACTATTATACCTTTAGGGATAATATAACTAAGGTAGTGTATATAAGTAACTACCTAGCTAATAATATAAAGTAATAATAGATATATTATATAGCTATAGATAGGTATATAAATTATATCTTACTTATATAGATAGGTTTTCTTAATTAGCTAAAGACTAGAATAATAGATAAGAATATAAGGTACTTAGAAGTAATAAGAATATTATTAAATCTTAGGTAAAGAAATAACTAATTATTTTAAGCCTTTATAAAAGCTTAGACTAAGTTAAAAGCTAAATTACCTAAAGTAATTCCTATATACCTAAGAATTACTATCTTTTTAAATAGCTTAAATAATACTATAAGGAAGTAAATAATTAGCTAAGAGTTTCTAATATTATAAAGCTAGTTATAAGGCTAGGGTAAGAAAGCAAAGACTATAATAGATTTAGGCTAAAGTAATAAAAGAATTTAAGACTATAAAAAGAAAAGGTAATGCTTTATATTACCTATAGATAAGGTATAGTAATAAAGTAAGAATTAAGGGAGAAAACTATCCTTAGTGTGCTTTAAATATAAAAAGCCTAGATATACTATACTAACTTATTAGGTACTAGACTATTTTACCTATAAAAGTAATAAGTATATAACTAAGAAATATAATAAAAGTAGTAATAAAGCTATATCTCCTAATATAATACTAGTTTCATTAGCATAGACCTAGGAATATAATCTTACTATAAAATACCTTATAGATAATAAAATAAGAATATAGGTATCTCTATAATAAGATAACTAGTAACTAGCTATATAAGCACTATTTAATATAAGTATATAGTTTTTAATAATTTATTCTAAATTATTATTAAAAAAGGATTAGAAGAGTATAATATAATTAGACTAAATACTAGAGAGTATAAGCTAAAAAGTAATTCTATATTAAGGAATTTTATAAAGATTAATAAAAGTAAAAGATAGTATAGGATTTATAAAGTTTTACTAAGTTAGCTACTATATGTCAGGAGCGCAGAGGTCGGAGACAGGACGTTTATAATAGTGGATCTTCGGAGAACCTTTAGGCCACTCTAATAATAAAGAGGCTAGCTAGCTACAAGATAGCTATATGTTCGTTAAGTAAGGTATTTATTAAGGATAGCGTATATTTTATATAGTAGGTTAAAGATTAAAACCTTTATATACTAGGCCCTAGCTAGTATCTTTCTAGTAGTAACTACAAATCTTAGCCTTTACTTTATTTATATTATACCCTATAGTATAAGCTATAATAAATTAATCTCTAAACCTTTAAGGGAAATAAACCATTAGCTAGATTATTATATAGCTAACGCTACAAAGGTTTACATAAAACACGCTAGTACTACGAAATAATAAAGGTATAGATAATTAGTTATAGGATAGAGAATCCCTATAGTCTAGAATAATAGATAATAATAGGGTATAAGAAATGCCACTAGTCCCTAATCTAGATAAAGGCGTAGGTAATATAAATAATAATAATAAAGCATTATAGAGATACTATAAGGTTATATAAGCTAAGCTACTATATATATAAAGAAAATAGGAGATTCTGTAAATTAAGGTGTAAATTAAGGAGATTAAGGCAAATCTATTATTAGCTAGACTTCCTTAGGGACCTATAATTACCCCTTAAACTTTAACTATAGTTTTACTAGTAGTCTATAGTAACTTAGCAGTAATTATATAGTAAAGTAATCTTATTAAAATGTAAATAAAAATACCTATATATAAAGGGGATATATATAAGAACCTCTAAAATTTCCTAGTAGATTTAAATATATTATTTAAATTAGACTATTATACCTTTAGGAATAATATAACTAAGGTAGTGTATATAGGTAGCTACCTAGCTAATAATATAAAGCAATAATAGATGCGTTATATAGCTATAAATAGGCACGTAGATTACGCGTCACTTATATAGATAGGTTTTCTTAATTAGCTAAAGACTAGAATAATAAATAAGAATATAAGGTGCTTAGAAGCAATAAGAACTCTACTAAATCTTAGGTAAAGGGATAACTAATTATTTTAAGCCTTTATAAGAGCTTAGACTAAGGTAAAAGCTAAATTACCTAAGGCAATTCCTATATACCTAAGAATTACTATCTTTCTAAATAGCTTAAATAACACTATAAGGAAGTAAATAATTAGCTAAGAGTTTCTAATATTATAGAGCTAGTTATAAGGTTAGGGTAAGAAAGTAAAGGTTAAAATAAATTTAGGCTAAAGTAATAAAAGAAGTTAAGACTATAAAAAGAAAAGGCAATACTTTATATTACCTATAGATAAGGCATAGTAATAAAGTAAGGATTAAAGGAAAAAATCATCCCTAGTGTGCTTTAAATATAGAAAGCCTATATATACTATACTAACTTATTAGGCACTAGACTATTTTACCTATAAAAGTAATAAGTATATAACTAAGAAATATAATAAAAGTAGTAATAAAGCTATATCTCCTAATATAATACTAGTTTAATTAGCATAGACCTAGGAATATAATCTTACTATAGAATACCCTATAGATAATAGAATAAGAATACAGGTATCTCTATAATAAGATAACTAGTGGTTAGCTATATAAGCGCTATTTAACATAGGTGTATAGTTTTTAATAATTTATCCTAAATTATTAATAAAAAAGGATTAGGAGAGTGTAATATAATTAGACTAGATACTAGAGAGTATAAGCTAAAAAGTAATTTTATATTAAGGAATTTTATAAAAATTAATAAAAGTAAAAGATAATATAGGATTTATAAAGTTTTGCTAAGTTAGCTACTATATTACTAATATAGAAAAAGGGATAATACTAGGTATAGACTAGATTAAAGAATACTTACCTATAATTATACTAATTTTAGGAAACATAAGTAGCAAAGAAGCTATATTAAATTAGGGCAGGAGTACTAAGCGTCCTATACTAATAATTCTAGATAAATATAAGGAGTTTATAAATATTTTTTCTAAAGAGCTAGTAGGTAAGCTTCCTAAACTAGGAGATTATACTTATATAATTAAATTAGAAGAAGGGAAAACACTACCTTAGGGGCCTATATATAATTTAGCTAAGAGAGAGCTATAAGTTCTTAGGGAGTACCTTATAAGTATATAACTTAAAGAGTAAATTAAAAGATTAGTTAGCCTAGCTAGAGCTCTAATTTTATTTATTCTAAAGAAAGGAGGAAAATTAAGGCTTTATATATATTATAGGGGCTTAAATAAGATTATAATTAAGGATAAGGCCCCCTTGCCTCTTATTACTAGAATTCTTAATTAATTAGTAGGTATAGTTATTTTTATAGTCTTTAATCTTAAAGATACATACTACTAGCTATATATTTACTTAGGTAATAAGTAAAAGATAGCTTTCTATTATTACTATAGCCACTTTAAATATCTTATTATGCTATTTAGACTAGTTAACACACTAGTGACTTTTAAGGAGTATATTAATAATGCACTTAAAGGTCTTATTAATAAGACTTATATTATTTACTTAGATAACATGCTAATATATAGTAGCGTGATTAAGGAGCATATAGATTATATTAAATAAATCCTACATAGGCTTAGAGATATAAGCCTTTCTATTAACCTTATAAAGTGTTAATTTTTAGTTATAGAGGTTAAATTCTTAGGCTTTAAGATATTGCTAAGAGATATTATAATAGACCTAGTGAGGGTTAAAGTAATTATAATATAGCTAATACTACATAGCGTATTTAATATTTAGTTATTTCTTAGTTTCACTGGATTTTATTGCTATTTTATTAAATAGTATAGTAAAGTTATTATTTTATTAATAAATTACCTTAGAGGGAAGTAACTAGTAATATTTAACCTAGAACCCTATAAGTTAGTAGCGTTTAGAGAACTTTAGTAAAGATTTTAGGAAGCGCTAATTTTAGTGTATTTTAACTTACTTATATATCTTAGAGTGGAGATAGATATATCTAGACATGTAATTAGGGCTATACTTATAATGTTAGTACTAGGTTACTAGCACCTAGTTATATTTATATTAAGGAAAATAACTAACGCTACATTACGCTATATAACACCTAATAGCAAATTATTAGCTATTTAAGAGGCTTTTTAGGCCTAGAGACACTACCTTACCTATTTAGCTTATATAATTAAGGTTATTATAGACTATTTAAACTATAAGTACCTAGCTATAAAGCCTAAGCTTACTAGTAGGTAAGTAACTACGCTTAATAAGCTTTATTTATTTAACTTTAAGATTATATATTATATAGGGAAATTAAATCCTACTAATCCCCTATTAAGAAAACTAGATTTTATAAGTAAGATAAGGAAAGCAGAAGTAGTAACTATATAGCTCCCTACCTTTTTATCTAAATTTATAAATACTAAGCAATAGGAACATATTGAAATGTAGGGAGCTAGTTGCCGGCTGGCAACAGCTGTACAGGTGTAGCTCTACGGTCGGGGACTAATAGAACCACCACGTTAAATATTTAACGCAACGCAACGGAAGGTTGTGGCAGTTATTAACTAATAGAATTCAATCTAGATGACTTTTACGATATCTTATATACTAATAGAATTGATTTTAGTGACGTTGTATAGGCAATGCGGCTATTAGATTAAGAGGCCTAGCTATCTAGCTAGATTAAAAAGATCTTCTTTCTCTTATATACCCACTGACTATATTAGTGGATCTAGGCTGCTAAAAGGGTCTTAAGGGCCACTTTTGATTTTCCGTAAAATTTATTTGTATGTAAAATCTAAAAAATCAACTTACCACTATATAAACTAGCAACTTACATGCACTAACTTTTAGTCTAAAAAATATTCCTATATAAAATAAAAGCCCTATCTTCTAGCTTTAATTTGCTATATGTGAAACTTTTATATAACCTCTAGTTAAAGAGAAAATCGCTATTAAAGATAGCTATAGGGTAACCTATATGTAGGGTAACCTGCTTACGTCACCCTAGCTTACCTAATTACTAGTAGCGTAGTTATGGCTACACTTGCAGCCATAACGTAATTGAATAATCCATAATTGATTTAGATTAGTTATCCACACGGTTAGTCGCAGCTATTAACAGCTGCGACGTAGCTATTAACAGCCACCTTCGCGACCGTTGACAGCTGTAGTGCAGCTATTAGGCTTGTAATGCAAGCTAGTAATAGAAAGGTCCTTTGACTAGAAAGGGCTAAAAATAGATCTTATTTTTAACACCCCCTTTACAAAAGAATTACATTAAAGGCAATTAAAAGCGTATAAGGAGACTATAGGGTAAACAATAACTTTTAAGATAATAACAGATAAAAGGGAAAAAACAGGAAAAGATAAAAGACCCCCTTTTTAAATTCCTAGCTATTGTTAAATATAGCTCCCTTTTTAGTGTTGTTTTTGGTTCCCTGTTAAAGGGATTTAGTTGTTGGTTTTTAGTGATTATTAAGCCCTAAAAGCTTAATAAAAGCCTAATGAAGAGGTCTAGATAGAGGCTTTGTTAGACTATCTACAGGCATTGACTTTGTATCTAGATATTTAATCTTAGCTAAACCCTCTAAAACCTGTTGCCTAATATAGTTAAACTTTAGTAAGGTATACTTTATATAGCTATGTAAGGCAGGGTTATAGGCAGTGGTTATAGCGCCTT
>JFGW01000508.1:0-13988 GCA_000729825.1 Epichloe sp. AL9924
AACAGTAGGTAGTAATATAGAATATCTTACTAAAAAACAGTAGCTATAATATTCCTAAATATCTTATTAATAAAAAGACCTTCCCTATAGAATATAATAAATCTATAAGTATAACTTCTTTACTTACTTATTACTTTTATATTACTAATATCTAATAGGCTACTTAATAAAATATACTTATTGCTTTTATAATAATAAAAACTATATTATAGTATATCTCTCTTATTTAGAAACTACTAACTTATTACTAATATACTACTAGTGCCTAGCTTAAATTATATAGCTTTATAACTAGTTATTTAAACTTATTAAAGCTACTCCTAAAGGTAGCTATTACTATTAGAATAAAGTAAGTATAATTTTACTACTTAAATACTAAATTACTACTAACTTACTACTAGTCTATTATAAAAGTAAAGAAAAAGCTATAGAATACTATCCTATCTTATAAAAATTCCAATAAGTATAAACATATTTATTATACCTAAATAACTACTAATATTACTTATAAAGTAAAACATAATAAATATACTATAATAGCGCTACTAAGTAATACTATAAACCTTAAGATATAAATTAATATTTTAAACTCTCTTTACTTTATAGCCTAGAATATCCTAATAGTAAGCTCTCTTAATATATATAGCTAATGCTTAACTCACTTACTAGTAATTTATACCTAATACTACTAATCT
This sequence comes from Epichloe sp. AL9924, assembly GCA_000729825.1. NCBI lineage: Eukaryota > Fungi > Ascomycota > Sordariomycetes > Hypocreales > Clavicipitaceae > Epichloe > Epichloe sp. AL9924. The sequence continues at coordinate 696 of JFGW01000508.1, forward strand.
ACCTGCTTATATTAGTCCTATTAAGCTCCCTAGTGAACTTTAGGTCTATATATATAAAGAGGGGGATTCTAATAACAAAGATGCTCCTAGGGCCTCTACCCCCTTAGCTACTATAGCTAACTCTATTATAGAGAAGTAGGTGCTTAGTAGCTACGTGATAGATTAAGTAATTTAACTTTGTTTTCTAACTTCCTACTATATTAACTTATAAACTATGATTTCGTAATAACCTTATATTAACTTGCGAATCGTAATTATTTTGCAATAACCTTGCATTAACTTACGAATCGTAATTATCTTATAATAACCTTGCATTAACTTACAAATCGTAATTTAGCACAAGTAAAAGCCCTTAAATAATGCTCTAAAACCTAGTTTAAACGTTCTATCTAGCTATTTATTTAGGGATAAAAAGCGGTGCTTAATAGCTACTTAGTTACAAAAAGGTAATAAAAAGTTATCTAGAAATCACTAGTAAATATAGAACCTTAGTCTATTATAATACCTTCTAGAGCTCTATAGTCTCTAAAAATATATTCTAAGAACATAGTTACTAGCCTATTGCTAGATAGTCACGTTAAAATAGGAATATAAATACTATATTTTATGAAATAGTTAATAATAACTAAAATCATGCCATAAGTCTAGTTTAAGTCTTTTACTAGTGAAAGCCTAGTAATAAAATCTATTAATAATTCTTAAAAAGGGCAATTAGGCACTAGTAGCGTAGCTAGCTTACTATATAGTTTATAATGCCTTGGTTTTATTATTAGCTAATAATATTAGTTTGCGATTTAATAAAGAGTCTTGCTTACTCCTTAATACCTAGTAGCAGGGTTATTATAAGTTAGTAATAAAATCTCTCTTCTTATTCTTAGAGGGATAAAAATATAATTCTTAAATATTAATAGCTTAGAGGGTCTAATAGACTATATCTAGGACACTACTAAATTACTACTTTTAAGTAACTTCTTTTTTCTTATTCCCTAAGGGATAAAAACATAATTCTTAAATATTAATAGCTTAGGGGGGTCCTATAGACTATATCTATAACGCTACTAAATTACTGCTTTTAAGTAACTTTAATTAACCTATAGCAAAGTTATTGCCTTACTACGCTTTATATAATAAGACTTAAATTAGGGCTTCTAATTCTAAGCTCCTTGCACTCTTAAGCTATTAAAGTATTACTTCTAGTGGCTAGCTATAAGTAAGTCTATTTTAGACTATATTATAAGCTATAGGGTTTGCTAATAGGTAGTGGCTAGATAGCATTACTTATATAGAAACCTTAAATTACTGCTAATACTAAGGTAACTATAGGCAGAGATCTTAATAGACTTTATTATAGGGTTACCTATTAGGCAAGCTAGTAAGCAAGAAACTAACGTAATCCTAGTGATTATAAACTAATTTACTAAGTACTCTATTTTCTTACTTATAACTACTACTATTAATATAGCTAAATTAGTAAAGCTTTTCTATAAGGAGATTAAACTATAATTTAGGGCACTAGAGAGCATTATATCTAATAAAGGATTAGTCTTTATAAGCTAATTCTAGTTAGACCTATATTACCTATTATATGTAAAGCAAAGGCTTTCTATAGTATTTTACCCCTAAACTAATAGGCAAATAAAGAGAATAAACTAAGTAATTAAGCATTACCTCTAATACTTTATTATAAAGAACTAGTAAATATAGCTAAAGCTACTTCTAGTAGCCTAATTTATATATAATAATATAGTTAATAGGACTATAGGTTACTCTCTAAACTACTCCCTTATAGAATATTTACCTAAGTTTTAGCTAGCTCTTAGGGATAAGATTAAGGAAGGGAAAGTACTAGAAGCCTATATATATATTATAAAGTTATATAAAGTTAAGGAGTAACTAAAGGAAAACTAGGCAAAAGCCACTAAAACCTAGGCAAAGTACTATAATAAGCGCTACTAGCTATTAATCTTAAAAAGAGATAACTTTATAGTATTATTAGTAAAGAATATTAGACTTAAGGACATAAAATAGAAGCTAACCCCTAGATTTATTAGACTATTTTAAGTACTTAATACTATAGGAAAATAAGTATACTAACTAGCATTACCTAAAAAATATAGTTAGCTATATAATATATTCTATATTAGTTTACTAGAGCTATAGAATCACTGTAAAGACACTAAGGACAAGGAAATACTAATACTAGACCTTAAAGATAAAGAAAATAAGTATAAAGTAAAGGAAGTTAAGGACTATAGGAAGACCTATAAAGGTAATAAATACCTAGTAAAATAAAAGGGTTAGCTAAGCAAATATAACTAATAAGTCCTAGCTAAAGATATATGTTGAATTCAAAAGAGTGGACCGATCCATCTGCACCTAGGATTACAAAGCCTTATGTATTTTTAACACCCCCCCTGGAATTGCACATCCAGGTGCCCTATAGAGGTCTTAGGCTTATACTAGCAATTGAATTTTTTTAGTTATTTCGGCAGGGTTCGAACTCGTAACCTTGCCTCGCAGAGCAGTGCTCCACTGTGGTAGGCGAAACGCTGCAGTGGGCCTAACCACTGCGCTACCAGGCTTATAACCTGTTGAATTCAAAAGAGTGGACCGATCCATCTGCACCTAGGATTACAAAGCCTTATGTATTTTTAACAATATAGAAGGCATATAATATATAATTTAGGTATTTGTTATGGACTTAAGCTATAAGCTCGGGTCAAGTCTAGCTTCGGAAAGTACACGGACTATGTGTGGCTTAGGTTAAGTCTAGCTCTAGAAAGTACACGGACTATATATAGCTAGGTTAGGGCTACACGCGGACTACACATAGGCTACACATAAGTTACTATAAATCTAGGCGCTATGTAACTACTAGTGTAGTTCCTTTCTTCTTCTATAAGAATAATATTCTTACTTTAAACGCTTATAAGTAAAAGCTATAAGGCTAGTTCTTAATATATATTATTCTTTACTATAGAAATACATTAACTAGCGGATATACTATTACTATAGGATAGGATAGATACTAATAAGTTAGTAATATTATAACACTTACTTAAATAGTAAGTAAGGCAGATTAAGTACTTAACTAATAAGTATAATATAATACCTATACTAATTTAGCCTAAGCAAAAACCCCTTCCTACTAGGCCCCCCTTTAATAGTAATAGGGTTCTATTTATAGCTTAGAAAGGCCTAATAGCCTATAAGTTACTTATAGATAAGGATTTTATTAGTAATAAATAGGACTAGTAGTATTTTATTTACTAGAACCTATCTCCTAAGGTATAGGCATAGGTTACACCCTTCTTTAAAAAGGGCTATTTATTTAACTATTACCTAAAGCAGCTTCTTAAATACCTTAGGGAGATATTTAATAACCCTTATTAATAGGAATTAGCTATTATAGAACTTAATTAATTAATATAACGATAAAATAAGTAATTTAGCGACTTCTATATTCGTTTTAAATAGAAATTAGCTCTAGCTAGGGGGCTTAATTAGTTAGATTTAGTAAAGTTATCTAAGCTATATATAGCGCTTAATAAATAAATAAGAGACTATAGCGTAGGTTAGGATATACCCTAGGCTAATTATGTTTTTATAATAGCCTGCTATTAAAGCATTATGCTAAATATTAAGTCCTACTAATTAGAGGAAAGACACTAGACATAGAAACATAGCAATTAGGCACCTAACCTAAATAAGACTAAGGCATATAATAAGGACACGCTAATAATAGATATTTAATCTATAGCTATAATAGGGACCTAATAAGGCTCTAGAAAGTCTATAGGACACTAAAGGTTAGGTAATAAAGGGGGCAGTAAATAGGCTAAATAGGTTATATAAGATATGCTTAATACGCGCTATAATAAGGGGAAATATATATAATATAGCTTCTCTAAGTATTTTATTATAGTATACTCTTTATACCCTGCTATCTAGCTATAGAAGAAGTCCTTTATTAATATTTATAATATAGAGAATATAACTTCTATAGACTTAGATATTAAGTCTGTGGTATAGTTAGGAAAAGAGTAACCCTATTATTAAGTTATTTAATAGGGAATAGGGGAAGAAGGCATAGAGAGGCTTTATAGCATATAGTTATTACTAATAAGGACTATAAAGAGATCTAGAATAATATAGATTTATTCCCCTTCTTAGTTCTTACTTTAATTAATAAGACTACCTTTATAGATACTTAAGTTAATATAGGCTATAACTACTACGCTGCTATAAGTAAACGCTTAGTCTAAAAGCTTTAATTAGAACGCTTCCCTCTTCTAACTAAGAGGTTAGTTTATATAGCTATTAGTATAAAATAAGGGAGAAAAGAGAGCTATAAGAAATAATTATATATATCACATATTATTCGTTTTTAGTTAGATTTAGATAGATAGGAAATGCTAATTATAGCATATATAATCCTAGGACTAATAAGGTAACTTATCCTTAGTACACTGTAAATAGAATAAAATAAAATTACCTTAGATATAATACACTAATAGGTGTGTGTGGAATTAGCAAATAGTTTGCGTATCTAGGCTATAGTTAACAAAAAGGTTAATTAACTTATAATATCTATCTTAGGTTTAACCTTTGCTAGGATAGTATAGTAAGCAAAGAGATAGAAGGAATATATTTAGCTTTGCGCTATAAGCCTATAGGAAATCACATCTATTTTACAAATTAATGCAACCCTAAAGGCTATAGAGGAGGAGCTTCTCGCTTCCTTACTAAAGGTACTTTAGGATTTTAAGAATTTATTTTAGGAAAGTAAGGCAAATATTCTACCACTACACTAAGGAAAGTTAGACTACTATATTTGCCTTAGGCGTAATATAGATAGAAATAAACCTAACCTACTATAGGCACTATTATATAATATACCCTAGGAGTATTTACTTAAGATTTAAAAGTAAGTAATAAACTTAATAAATAAGGGTTAAATCTAAGTAAGTTTATTATTAGTAGTAGCCCTAGTGTTATTAGTAAAGAAACCTAGTAGTAGTTAGAGGTTCTATGTGGACTATCACGCCCTAAATAAGATTATAGAATAGGACTATCACCCCTTACTATTAGTAAAGGAGACACTATATTTATTATTAGAGGCAAGGTAGTTTATAAAGCTAGACATATAATTAGCGTTTTACTATATATATATTACTAAAGGCAAAGAACACTAGATAGTATTTCACACAAGGTTTGGTTTGTTTAAGTGGTTAGTATGCCCCTTTAGGTTAGTAGGCGTACTTACAACCTTTTAAAGGTATATTAATAGTGCCTTAAGCGGTATCCTAGGTAATTATATTACCACGTATCTTAATAATATCCTAGTTTACTTAAGTGGATTGTAAAAGGTTTATAGCATGCTATTTAGACTACAGTAGGCTAGTCTAAACCTAGATATTAAGAAATATATGTTCATAACTAAGGAGGTTAAATACCTTAGGTTTATTATCTAGGCAGGGAAGGCAATCCGCCTAGATAAGGAGAAGATTATAGTAATTTAGGATTAGGAGGCGCTAATAAGGGTCTGCGAAGTCCGCGGGTTTCTTAGGTTTACTAACTTTTACTATAATTTTATACTAAAATTCTTAGACTTAGTAGGCCCTCTAATTAACTTAACAAAGAAGAGAGCCCTATTTTACTAGATAGAGGAGTGTAATAAGGCTTTTAAGGCATTAAAGGTAGCCTTTATATTATACCTAATCCTAACTTAATAGGATCCTAAGAAAGATATATTAGTAAAGGCAGATTGTTTTAGTATAGCATTAGGGGGTTATCTCTCTTAGTTTAGTGATAATAGTATCTTGCACCTAGTAGCTTACTATTTAGCTTAATTATAGGTTACTTAATAGAATTACACTATTTATAATAAGGAACTACTAGTAATTATTTCTTACCTTAAGGCATAGTTAGCAGAGCTTTAGAGTGTAAGTAAACTATTTATAATATTAATAAACTATAAAAACCTTAAGTACTTTATAGCGCTAAGGGAGATATTAGAATAATAGGCATAATAGGCAAAGACTCTAGCACTCTTTAACTTCTACTTATAATATAGGCTAGGCATATAAGTGAAATAACTAGACACACTATCGCAATATTATCTAGATAGGCTAGAAATAAATAGAGTAAAAACCTTAATTATTTAATCCATAATAAGCCCTATAAAATTTAGCTTTAAGAGGGGATAGCTATATATTTACCTTAAGCCTATTATAGTAATAAAGGGGGTTATTATAAATACTAGTTTAGCCCTATTAAGGAGTCTTCTTACTAGTAAGTTATTATTTATAGACAAACACCTCTAATCCCTATAGGACTAGTCTATAACCTAGGATAAAGCTTATAAGTTATAGGTTAACATAGTAGTAATAAGGGCTAGGAAATTCCTAGATACCGCTAACATAAGAGAGTAAATCGCGGACTATTAGATTAGCGTAAAAGGGGCGCTTTAATTCTAAGGGCAAACATAGGTTCCTAAATAGGAACCACTAACTACAACATTAATATAACGGGTTTATAACTCACCCTTATTAGGTTACCTAGGGCGGAATATAACTTTTAAAGCGCTTTAAAGGGACTTCTATTAGGATAGTATGTTATAGGATATGGCTTATTTTATATAAAACTGCTACTATTATAGAGGGAGGAAGAGCTAGTAACTATAATAAGGCTTATTAAAACTAATCCTACTACTAGATAAGTACTAGTTATAAATATCTATTAACTTTATAACTAACCTTCTAGCCTAGGGTTAAGAGCAGCCACAGTTCCTAATAGTTCTTACAGATTAGCTATCTAAGTATGTTTAGTTAGAGGTAATAATATTAATAGTAGCTAAGGCATATACGGAATAATTTAAGCATTACTAGTAGCGCTTCTATAGGTTCCCTACACAAATTATTATAGACTATAGGTTAGATTAGCTTAGTAATTTCTAGACTAAACTCTATAGGGGAGTTAGCATATAATAATTGCTTTTTACATTATACTACCCACAAATAGATAGCGGTATAAAGAGGGCTAACTAGGAGGTATAAGCGGTTTTACAAGTAATGCTATCTTTCTCCTAGTTTAAATAGCTAGACTATTTGCTAGCCTATTAACTAGCATTAAATAATAGGGACTTATTAGTAACTAGAGTAAGCGTAAATATAGCCTTACATAGGTTTAATATACCTATAATTTAGGAGTTATCCACTATAGAACTATTTATAATATTAGCTAAGGGAAGGGCTTAGGCCTTCTTATAACACCTAAAGGACAGTATAGATTTAATGTAGGCTATAATAGCTTTTATTTAGCAGTAGCAATAGGAGGAGACAAATAGTAGCCGTAGGCTAGTAAAGTGGTTCTAGGTTAGGGACTATATATAGCTTAGTCTATATAATATTAAAATAAACTAACTATATAAAAAGTTAGACTAGGTTATAGCTAAGTATAAGGTGCTTAAGGTCCCTATGCCTTTAACTATTAAACTAGATATTCTAAGGGGACTATATCCTATCTTTTATATTAATCTAGTGTAGTATATAGTAAATAACCCCTTACTAAACTAGAAACTAGCTAATAAACAGCCACTACTAAAACTTATTATAATAGATACTAATAATAATCTCTTAAAGTATTAGGTAGAGGAAATTCTTATAGCTAAAAACGCGCTAGGTTAAGGATTAAACTAGAATATCTTAGTTAAGTGAAAAGGGTACGTTTAGCTAACTTAGGAACTATTAGAAAGCATATAAGATATAGAGGCACTTAACTAATTTAAATTATAATAAGGCAATATATAAATAAATAATAGTCCTAAAAGGGTATATTTTAATTTAGCTATAAAAAATTAAGGCACCTAGTTTTGCTCTAGTGCACACGCGCTTTAGCGCTAAATTTCCACTATAGCAAAAAGTAATTAAGAAGGGGGGGGGTTATTATAAGCGTTTTTACACTAATAGTATTCCTTAGTAAGGGTATAGGCTAACTCCACTATAGTTTTGGCTAGGGTATAAGTCTTAGATAATATTTACTATACCTAGGTATTACCTACCTCCTATATAAAAAGAGACTAGGTTAAGTTATTATTTATAGTCCTTATTCTATAAAAGAATTTAGCTACTAGGTTATTATAGCCTTAGTAAGTAGGTATATACTAGGTAAGTATAAGTTATTATACCTTAGAGGCACCTTAGGTATAGGTAGCACCTATAAGGGAGAATACTAGAGGTTTAGCCTTAGTAAGATTAATATAAGCTATAGTAAGTATACTATTAAAACACTTATAGTAATAGATAAAATTTTTAGTAAAAATAGCGCGTTATCCCTTAATAGATATAGTCCGCTTTATAGCTAGGGTTTTAATAGCCTTATTAGTAGCTAAGAGGGTTTTAAGATATTTAAAAGTATAATAGAGTTTTAGGTTAGCACTATATAGGTGCGTCTCCTAGACGCATAAGTAATAGGTAATACTACATAGGCTATAGGCCTAGTTTAGCCCTAGGGCATAAGCATGCTTTCCTTTAGTATAGAGGTTATTTATATATAGGCTATAGGGAAACTTATACTCTTTGCTATTAGAAAGTGCCTTATTATTAGAGTTACCTTTAAGAATATATTTACCTAGGTATATGCCTTTACCTAGGCTAGGAGAAGGGGGGGGCAGGGGCAGGGGCGCGCTAGTAGTAGCTTAGCTAGAGACTATAATAATATTAGTTATAATTAAATATAAATAGGACAAAGGGAGGTTTATTAGGGGTATTAGGATTAATAGAAGGAGATAAGAAAGATATAAAGGAAAAGCATTATAATAATAATAAAAATAAGGGATATAAGTTTCTTAGGGGGTAATAGGAATATTTATATTTCTAAAGGTATAGGGTCTAGCTCTAGTTAGAGTATATATTATTTATATTTAAAAGGCAGGCTAGGGATAGATAGGGGAGATATATTATATAATTATATAATAGCTAGTTAGTAATAAAGGAGTTACTTAAGGTAAAGTTAGGATTTTATAAGCAAAGGTAGAATTATAAAATCGTAGTAAAGGTAAGGGAGTAAGTAAGGTATAAAGATAGCTAGTAGTAAGTATAGAAATAGGGTAGGCTAGTGTTTTTAGAGGTAGGGTTAGAGTAAAGTAAATTTACCTATATAATAAAGAAGGTTAGAGTAAAGCAGACTTACGCTAAAAATTTTTATAGCCTATATAGAGGACCTAAGGCCCTATAACGCACACTACTTAATAGGATATAGTCTTTACCTACACTAAATAGCACCTTACTTAATAGGATATAGTCTTTACCTACACTAAAGTTAGTTCCTATATATAGGGGGACTATAATCTTATTACTTACTTATTTTTAACTAAAAGGGAGAAGGGAGAGGTAAGTAAGGGGGTATATTATAGACTTAAGCTATAAGCTTAGGTTAAGTCTAGCTCTAGAAAGTACGCGGACTATATATAGCTTAGGTTAAGTCTAGCTCTAGAAAGTACGCGGACTATATATAGCTAGGTTAGGGCTACACGCAAACCATGCATAGGCTATGTATAAGTTACTATAAATCTAGGCGCTATGTAACCACTAGTGTAGTTCCTTTCTTCTTCTGTAAGAATAATATTCTTACTTTAAACGCTTATAAGCAAAAGCCATAAGGCCAGTTCTTAACAGTATTTTACTAAAGTAAATCCTATAAGAATAGTAAGATATAAGCAAGTTATAGGCAAAGAGATATAATATTCCTATAAAAAAGGCCTAGCCTTACTAGCTACTATTACACTCTAAACTAAGAAACCTTAGATTACTTACTAAAAAATAAATAAAAACACGCCTAAAGAGTAGGAAGAGTTAAGGGAAACCCCTCTATTATAGCCTCTTTATATAAAAGAACTATACCTCTATAAAGAAGGTACTTACCCTAGTCTTTATCCTTACTAATTAGCTCTTATATTACTTAGTAAAAGCAATATTTTATAATACCTTAGGGCATAAAACCTAGGTTATAAGACCTTAAATATAAAATTACCTTTACCTTCTAGGCATAGGAAAGTTTATAATAGTTTAGCTATAAAAAGGTTAGTAAAAAAATAGTAAAAAGAATTAGAGTACTTACTATCCCTAGGATAAGAGCTAGAAATATAGTAATAGAAAGTTACTAGTAGGAAATAATATACTAGTTATATAAAATTAATGCCTTTTACCCTAAGAAGTAAGTAAAAGACTAGTATATAAGTAAGGAAGAGATAGACCTAATAAACCTTTATAGCCTTAGTAAGGCTAAATATAATATAGTGTGCTATATTAGTATAATTAAATCCTAGTATTAGGTTTAGATAAGCCCTAGCGAAACTAAAGTAAGTTACCTTAGAGAATATTTAGTCCTTAGGGTCTTCCTTATATAAGCTACTAAGGGTAACTATAAGGGTTTATACTTAGTCTATTAAAGCTAGAAGATCTAAAAAGTTACCTTTTATAGTAGCTATAGCCTATATAAAGGTATTAGTAATAAGGGATTAAAAGATATAGGAATAGTAGTATACTTATAGTATTATAAGTATTACTATACTTATAATATTAAATATAGTATTTTAAATATTTTACTATTATAGTAGTAGTAAATAATTCTATAGGGAATTAATAGTTAATCTAGGGTAATTTAGGCTTAGATAGTAGGCTTTTCTTAAAGTTAGTATATCTAGTGTATAAATAGTATATATAGGAGTATTTCTTTAAGAGAATATAGTCTAAATCTATAATAAAACTAAGAGAAGTAATAAGGGGAATGTAATAGTAACTTAAGATATTATAATAGTTTTAAAAAGTTAACTAAGGATATAGAGGTAAAAAGTATATAATATAATAGGGAGTTAAAGGTAAATTTATACTTAAACGCTATTATTATTTATTATTATTTTAATATAGTAGCTAGTTAGTAAATAGCTATATAAAAGCTAGCGGAAGCTATTTAAGAGCCTAGCTATAAGTAAGGGGATAATTATAAGGCCTTACTTATAATATAAGCGCACTACTAGCGCGCCCTGTAGATAGGCTACACCCTAGGGCTAGGTTTATATAATACTAGCGAGCTACTAGCTATAAGCTAGCGACTTGCATGCATAACACACTTAGACCTAGCAAGCTTTAGTTAATATACTAGAACCCCTATACCTCTTGCCTAGCTATCATTGTTCTCACACCCTAGCTAGTATCTTTTTAGTAATAACTATAAATCTTAGCCTTTACTTTATTTATATTAGACTTAGTAGTATAAGCTATAATAAATTAATCTCTTAACCTTTAAGGGAAATAAACTATTAGCTAGATTATTATATAGCTAATGCTATAGAGGTCTATATAAAACACGCTAGTACCTTATAATAATAAAGGGGTAGATAATTAGTTATAAGACAGAGAACCCCTATAGTCTAGAATAATAGATAATAATAGGGTATAAGAAACGCTACTAGTCCTTAATCTAGATAAAGGCATAGGCAATATAGATAATAATAATAGAGCGTTATAGAGATACTATAAGGTTATATAAGCTAAGCTACTATGTGTATAAAGAAGATAGGAGATTTTATAAATTAAGGTATAAATTAAGGAAATTAAGGTAAATCTATTATTAGCTAGACCTCCTTAGGGACTTATAATTACCCCTTAAACTTTAACTATAGTTTTACTAGTAGTCTATAGTAATTTAGTAGTAATTATATAGTAAAGTAGTCTTATTAAAATATAGATAAAAATACCTATATATAAAGGGGATATATATAAGAACCTCTAGAATTTCCTAGTAGATTTAAATATATTATTTAAATTAGACTATTATACCTTTAGGAATAACATAACTAAGGTAGCGTATATAGGTAGCTACCTAGCTAATAATATAAAGTAATAATAGATATATTATATAGCTATAGATAGGTATGTAAATTATATATTACTTATATAGATAGGTTTTCTTAATTAGCTAAAGACTAGAATAATAGATAAAAATATAAGGTACTTAGAAGTAATAAGAACTTTACTAAATCTTAGGTAAAGGGATAACTAATTATTTTAAGCCTTTATAAGAGCTTAGACTAAGGTAAAAGCTAAATTACCTAAGGTAATTCCTATATACTTAAGAATTACTATCTTTCTAAATAGCTTAAATAATGCTATAAGGAAGTAAATAATTAGCTAAGAGTTTCTAATATTATAAAGCTAGTTATAAGGCTAGGGTAAGAAAGCAGAGATTATAATAAATTTAGGCTAAAGTAATAAAAAAAGTTAAGACTATAAAAAGAAAAGGTAATGCTTTATATTACCTATAGATAGGGTATAGTAATAAAGTAAGGATTAAAGAAAAAAATTATCCCTAGTATACTTTAAATATAGAAAGCCTAGATATACTATACTAACTTATTAGGTACTAGACTATTTTACCTATAAAAGTAATAAGTATATAATAAAGAAATATAATAAGAGTAATAATAAAGCTATATCTCCTAATATAATACTAGTTTAATTAGTATAGACCTAGGAATATAATCTTACTATAGAATACCCTATAAATAATAGAATAAGAATATAAGTATCTCTATAATAAGATAACTAGTAGTTAGCTATATAAGCGCTATTTAATATAAGTACATAGTTTTTAATAATTTATCCTAAATTATTAATAAAAAAGGATTAGGAGAGTATAATATAATTAGACTAGATACTAGAGAGTATAAGCTAAAAAGTAATTCTATATTAAGGAATTTTATAAAAATTAATAAAAGTAAAAGATAGTATAGGATTTATAAAGTTTTACTAAGTTAGCTACTATATTACTAATATAGGAGAAGGGATAATACTAGGTATAAACTAGATTAGAGAATACTTACCTATAATTATATATTAGGAGTAGGGATTCTAGAGGTATTTAGTAACTAGAGAGTGTCTCTTCTTTACTTATAAAAAGTAGTAAATATATAGGGAGAAAAAACTAGTAGTAGTTATATTATTATTTAGAGTAATAAAGATTAAGCTAATAGTTCTAAAAGAAAGGGATAAAGATTAATTAAAGAATTTAGTAGTAATAGAAAGATAAATAAATAGTAAAGACACTATAATATTACTAGAATATACTTACTTATAGTAAAAAAAGCAAGGTATTATAATTATACTAATTTTAGGAAATATAAGTAGTAAAGAAGCTATATTAAATTAGGGTAAGAGTACTAAGCGTCTTATACTAATAATTCTAGATAAATATAAGGAGTTTATAGATATTTTTTCTAAAGAGCTAGTTGTT
>JFGW01000509.1:0-13944 GCA_000729825.1 Epichloe sp. AL9924
GGATGCCCGCGAGTCTTAAATCCACGGGTACCGTGAACCTATTGGCTCCCATGGACACGCCGCTGCTGGCCAAGCATACATACATGGGAGATAGACCACGGATCTAGAGGAGATACTTATGTCAACAATTTCTTCATGCAGCTGCAAGGATAAAATACCTTCCCGTTTCCGCCCTCTCACCATACTTTGTGCAACACAGGGTCTCTGGTATCGGGTGAAAAACTGTTTGACAGCGAGAACGAAATTTTGAAGGAAACCGCGAAACGCATGTCAGGTTTGCGCATTTTGGAGGCTTCCCGGAAAGCCCTAGTGATGATGTTAAGCCCTGATGCATAGCCAGGGCGACACATCCTCGGTATCAAATGTAATACTGTAGCCTAATAACGTGCCGGGTGTGGTGGGGTGGGAGTGTGCGTATGGGGCGTTTGTAAAAGCCTTACAATGGAAAGGAACTACGGCGTATTGGTCGGCTGTATCAGCGTAGGAACAAGTCCTTATTAGAGTCAGTGGGCCAGTGCCAGGCAGAAAAGCGTCTTATTGAGAGTGCAATTGCTTCCATGCGACTCATGGCTCTTTGACGTTTGGCGTTCTGGCTACTGTGAACGACAAAACCTTTTCACAATTTCCACGATGCAACGGCTATCGCAGACGACAGTACGGTCTATACCTACGTCCAAACGCCGCAAAGACAATAACATATCAAGCATGAGTCAAATATCGCCACAAAAACTACGCAAGTGTTTGAGAGACAATAGTATACCACGTTTGGATCAATTGTCACAGCACAAATTCATCCTCCTTTATAGCCTACTACCCGTGGCGATCCATCAACTCACTCTTACCACGCTTTCTTCATGGGGCAACCACTACCATGATCATCCTTATTTACTCCGAGTAGCAGTCATACTTGGATACATGCACGCATTTCGGTTCTTTTTGCGTCGCGAAGGCCTCGCCATCCGGACATTGGGAGAAAAGCTGGGCTACCTCGACGCGGAAGCTCATCCACGCGACAAGGTTCCGCGAGACTCTGCTAGACTAAATTGGTCTCTTCCCCTTACGATTGGTAGTCGTACCGTTATGTGTGTGTTGGTAGCGTACGACCCGAGCAAGCAGCCTATGCATTATACAACAAGTCTACGGTGGTGGGCATGGCTTGCTATTTACCTAAGCCTGTATCCCATTATCCTCGACCTTTTTTACTACTGTATGCACCGAGCATGGCACGAGGTACCCTGGCTGTGGAAGTTTCATCGCAGACATCACACAATAAAACATCCGAGCATTCTATTTACAGCGTATGCGGATTTAGAGCAAGAGCTGTTTGATATAGTTGGCACACCGCTGCTCACGTTCTTCGCGCTGAAGGGTTTGCAGATTCCTATGGATTTCTACTCATGGTGGATTTGCATTCACTACATTGCTTACACTGAGGTCATGGGTCACAGCGGCTTGAGGATTTATACAACGCCTCCTTCAACATGCGAGTGGCCGATGAAGCTTATTGGAGCTGAGCTTGTGATTGAAGATCACGACTTGCACCATCGCAAAGGTTATAGAAAGGCACAGAATTATGGAAAGCAAACTCGGATATGGGACCGCCTCTTTGGGACTTGCGCAGACCGCATTGAAACAAGTCCTCACAATATAGAAACAGGGCATGTAGTAACCATGCATTCTATTGATATACTATCGATAGGAGAAGATTAAATAAAAATCATTGCTATTTCTTATTAATTTTTCTTTTCGTTTCTCACCACCACCAAATTCCTTGATATCGCAAAAATTATATACCACTAGGGTGTTTTTATTTACCCTGCTTTATAGAGCATTCGGTCAAGTCCAGCTGCTTTAAGACGCAGTATTTTATTCGCTGTGGCGGGTGAGTTGTTGTGTTTGGCATAATAGGAATTCTTTATGAAATTTATTTGATTTATGTTGCCCTGAATTGAATATGTTGGTATCAACGACCGTGCCCGCCCTAAGTCAAACGACGCGACCTTGTGCTAGTTAGGCAGGTAATGTCCGTGCCTGAGTAGCCTTCTCCATCCTGCAACAGCCTGCGCTTCTAGTCATCAGCCGTACGCAATATACAGTTATGTTTGTAATAATGCTGCTATGTATGTGGCTGACTGGAAGTCTGAGAGGCTTTGGTAATTAAAAAAAAAAAATCAATTGTATGATAAAAGTCCCCGGTTGGTTATGCGCACTCCCATATTTTGATGGCGCAACGCCCAAGTGAAGATGCGGGTACTAGATTTTAGAGGTGGCGTTGAGTTAGAACCCACTATGGGGACTTGTCAGGTAGGGGTGTCTGTAGGTGTTGATAAAAGTGTTCAATTCGGTTAATTAGAGGTGCAGATAGCAGCTAACTTTTGTACCTAAAAGGTACACAGTGCGCTATAGTAATGACTAGTCTACAGAGGTACTTCTAATACATTATATCTACCTTTATCTTATAAAGGGTTTTATCCTAGTTAATACGCAAGCCACATCCACATATCTAATACTTTAAGGAGCTCTCCCTAACATACCCCCCCTAGCTAAGATATTTATTAAAGCTAGAGTTTATAAGTATAAGAGAAGATTATAATAAATTCCTAGTGTTATAATTACGTAGGAATCTCCTATAAGCTAATCTAGTAATAGAAATCTCTATATACTTAACCTAATAAAGGCTTTATAAAGCTATCTATAAGTATCTCTAAGGTCTTTATCTAATTAACCTTAATATTACCTAAGGTATACTACTCTTAAATTCACATTTAATTTATATTAAGATGCTTAAGGCTAGTCTAAAGCCTTCCTTCTATATACTCTATAATATAAATTATTTACTTATTATTACACTAGATAATTAATAGTAATAGCACACGGACCTTAATATTATAAAGCAGCCTCCCTAGAGATATATACTTTTTAGCACTATAATTTAGGGTAAAGAGCTTTGCTTCTATACTTAAAGTTATTATATAATATTACCTTCCTAACTTCTAATTAATTATAGTGCTATATATTATAAAAATATAGCCTTATATTAACTTCTAAGTATTAGGATTATTACTAAGGGAAGTATTAATACTAGAGAATAACATATTAAAGCTATCTACACTTAAATATTATAGGCATAGCTTCTTTATGTTTTAAGCATATAAAATAGCTCCCTTTGCTAGCTTAGTATACTTTATAGATAGATTTATTATAAAGAATACTAGCTTTAATACTATAGAGGTTATATTTAGTCTTCTAATAATATATAAATACACTAAAGATCCTATAACTACTCTATAGTAATTAATCTCTTTATTAGTAGCTTCTTAATTATTTAGATAAATTATAGCTATTAGAAAAGGTGCTATAATTAAGCTCTTTAAATTATTATTAATAATATTAGGAATAAATTTCTATATAATCTTTTAGATATATAATTCCTATAATAACTATATCTCTTTAGTATTATAATTCCTAAAAATTTTAATACCTAGAAACTACTTTAAATTACCTTAGTCTTTAATATCTAAACTATTTATTAACTACTTATATAGCTCTTTAAATTTTACTTTAACTCTATTAGGATATATTACTATAATATTATTTATATAAAAAAATAGGATAAATCTATCCTTTATAAAGATATATAGGTTTTCCTTTTCTTAGATAAAGCCTATCTTTAATAGGAATTATATTAGGTATAAGAACTATTATTAAGGAGCTTCCTATAGCCTATATGACACTTATATTATCTTCTACAGATAACCTCTTATATTTATACCTTCTAAGGGCTTATAAAGCATAAGTTCTTTAAGTTTTATATGTAAGAAAGCATTTTAAATATTATATTATTAGGTATTAAGATTATTAGCGTAGTAAATAGTAAGTAATATATATAGAGACTAAGAAGTAAGCATAGTAGTATAGTTATTAAGGTTATTCTTTAGTTATTAATTACCTTATATAACTATTTAAGCTTTAAAGTCTATAACTATACCTTTCTTATTAGTTTTATATTTAAATACCTAGCTAAGGTTAATAATCTTCTTATAGCGCTTAGGATTAAGTAATTCCTCTAGTATATCCTCCTAGTAGTTTAAAGATAAAAGCTTTAAGAGCTCCTTTATAATTGCTTCCTTCTAGTAGTTATAATATATAGATACTATTACCTAATAATAATAGGTAGGTTCTAGGGGCATATCTTTAATACATAAACTATGCTAAGTGCCTTAGAATACTATTAAAAAAGCAGAAGAAAACTATGCTTACCTAGCTTTCCTAGATTCCTTTCTTTAGTGTTTTCTAGTTATAATATTATCTAGATTAATACTATTATTATAAGGATAATAATTCTTTACTATCTTACTACCTTTACTAGTAACTTTACTAGTCTTTATAGTAGTCTCTATGTGTTTAGTTATTTCCTTATATATAAATTTATTAATCTTATAAAATAGTATATTATTACCTTATACCTAAAGCTCTATATTCTCTATAGTAACTAGTGCCTTATAAGAAAAGTTAGGAGGGGTTAAAAGTGCACTAATATAGTTACTTTCTTACTTTATTATTTAAGGAGGTATTTTTACTTTAAACTACTTATTTTCTAGCTTAGTAATTAATAGTAAAGAGATATAATTATTCTCTTCTAGCTTTATTCTAATAAGGTCTTAGCTAATCTCTTCTTTAATATTTTTAGCTTTAAGCTCTTTAAGTAGTATAATTATTAATATCTTTTTCTTTTAAGCTAATTCTAGCTTTTCTTCTAGCTTAAAGAAGGAGTTCTTATTAAATTAAACATATGCTAATATAATTACTTTATAATTATATAATGTTAGTACCTAGATAATATACTAGGATTTACCTTTATAACTAATAAGGTAACTAATATAAGCTTTTTACTCTAATTAGGGAATTATATTATATAATTTAATATGCTCTAGAGCTTTTATTATCATTAGAAATGCTTTATATCTATAAGCTTAGAGGTAAGTAATTAAAGGCTTTTAGATCTCTGCTATTTATAAATAAGTAGTTATAGTTTTCCTAGCCTAATTCCACTAAAGTTTATATAGTATAATCTAATTTCTATAATGCTTAAAAGGTATTTAATTAAGAAAATAAACTATAGTGTTAAATACCTTATTATCTAATTCTAATAGAAGTTAAGCTTTAAGACTTAATATATAAGCCTTTTACTTAACCACCCCCCTAGATCTCTTTGCCTTACTATTCTAACTAGGTATTAAGGGAGCTAAATTATAGACTATAATACTTAAAAGGGTTATCTTATCCTTTATATTTACTATAAAGAAGGCTTTCTTAATATTACGATATAAAAAGCATAGCTAAACACTAAATTAAGTGCTTAGAAACACTACTATTATATAGAAGCTATTATAAATCCCTTCTTTTATCTTAAATAAATAGAAGAAATATATTAAGGTTATAAGGTATATAAAAACACACTAATACCTATTACTATTCTAATAAGGAGAGTTATAGTACTCTAGATTAACTAAAAGCCTATAACCTAGTTCTTAAGAAAGTCCTTTAGGTATAACTATAGATCTCTAGCGCTTAGCTTTACCTATAGCATATACCTTATACTATATAAGCTTAGGTCTTATTAATTTAATACCTAAAGTTATATTTATAAGCTTTATAAAGGCCTTATTACCTAGATAACTATATTATTAATACTAAAGCTCTATATCTCCCTTTATAGGTAGCCTTAGTAAGTAGCTTAATATAGTATAAGCCTCTTTTAGGTTCTCTAATAGCTTTAATAACACATAAAGCTTATTAATATTATAGATTCTAGCTATAGGATCTCTCCCTTTATAAAGAATACTTTTCTTCTAATTCTAAAAGATACTTACCTTTATTAGGATTATTACTAATACTAGGTTAATATAGAATTTAAGAATAAACAAAGTAGTCTCTAATATAATTATTCTTGCGTTTTACAATATAGGATCTATAACAAATACATGTACTAGTCCTTAACCTAAAGCTATATAAATTATACCTCTTACCTTAACCTTTATTATAATAGTCTTATTAAATTTAGATTACTTAAACTAATAGATATTATTAAAAATATAAATATTTGCTCTAGAGTTATAGAGAACTATATTTCGCTTTATTTCTATACTATTCACATTATTTATAATTAAATTTGCGCTTCCCTTTAATAATTAATAACGCTTAAAACGTATAAATAATAATACATTAGCTATCTTATTACCTAGAGTAACTATAATAAAGTTATTTATTAAGTTTTATAAGGGGATAAAGATATTACTACTTTTCTTCTCTAGCTTCTAATTTATTACTTTAGATTTCTCTTATAGGTTTTTCTTTAAATACTTTTTAATATTATTTCTAGAGTTCTTCCTAACTTCCTAGTCCTTAGGAGCTACCTCTAGCTTATATAAAGCCTTAAATAAATTATAAAATTCCCACTACTTTAAGGTATCCTTAATATTATAATTAGAGTATCTAAGGCACTTCTTTCTCTCTAGTTTACTCTAACTACTTAATCTATTAGTAATAAGTATATTAGTAATCTTTACTACGCTTTAAGAAGCTTTATAGTCTCTTTTAAACTTAGTAATAGCCTTAAGGAAGCTATAATTCCCTTCTTTATTAAGTAAGTTATTTTATTTCTTCTAAAATAACTTAAATTTACTCTAAAGAGGTATAATAAACTTATATAGCATTATCTCCTTAGTCTATTAGGTCTTAAGGTCTAGATAATTCCTCTATAGTACCTCTATTATTATAGCTTCCTTATACTAATTATAAGTACCTTTAGCTAGAAAGTAATTATTAAGGCATGCTTTTATAAGAATAAGTATTTTCTTTATATTTAGCTTATACTAATCCTATAGAAGCTTTAGTATTTTTTATATATAGTATTAAACTAACTCCTTTTCTTTTACTTTAGTATTAAAGTTAAGTAAGTCTTATATATTCTTTAAAAGGGTCTTATAAATATATTCCCTAATCTTAGGTATTTGCTTTAATAAGTTTATATACTTTATAAGATTAAAATATAACTCTTTATATTAAAAATTAAATTAATCCTTTTTATCTTTATAAGTAAGCTTCTAATTCTCTAGAGCATTAAGGTTATTTACTATAATTATAGGTCTCTCTCCCTTTTATAGGTATATAGGTATTTGTTAGTATCTGCAGGATACTATTGACCTACGCGTAGGGTTTTCGGGGGCGGACTAAATTATATATAATTATTATATATATTCTAGTTTACTAAAAGAAGTAAAAAGAGAGATTAAATAGAAGCATATAGGGTGCGCTATTTATAATAGGAAAAGAGGCCTTAATTAGGGTTATATATAAAGAGGCCACATATGCTAATTCTAACTATAGCGTGGTTAGCCTAGATATGTAGGTTTGCAATGCAACGCGCCTAGCTAATTAAAGGCACGTAGCCTTATTAATATTATGCTTATTTTAACACTAGAAACTCTCTCTTTTTAACATAATGATTAATAAGTAATATTAATAAGGTAAGAGAAGGGGAATTAAGGAGCAAGTAAGATTAAATAATCGCGTATAATATTATAGAAAAAGAGGGGAAAAACGCAATAAAAAACAACATTTAATCTATAAGCTTACTAAAGGATAAGTTAGACTAATCTAAATACCTTTAACTCTATTATATTAATATAAGAGCTATAATTATATAACCTATCCTTCTATCCTAATAGTTACCTTATTACTTATAATAAACCTCTTAAAAGCCTTATTTAGTAATGCTTTTGTAAACACATTAGCAAGGTTATTATTCCTATTAATCTATCTAATCTTGTAAATCTCTTATCGCTTATATAATTAATAAAGGGCTATAATATTAATTATAAGGCACTTCTCTTTTATAGTGCTAAGTTTAATAAGGCACTTATATAGTAAGTATAAATCTATATAGATAATAATAGGAATTATAAGGAGGTTTAATTAACAAGTAATTAACCTAAGCGTTATTAAGATTATGTAAGCTATATTAGCACTAGTAACTATACTATAGATCGTAGAGGCAAGCACACTTCTTATAACTATCTTACTCTTAGTAAAGCTATAGTATATAATATTACCCTTAATTATAAAGGTACCTTTCTTTTAGACTTTACTAGTAAGGATAAGCACATAGCCTAGCTAGGAAGTAAGGTCTTAGTTATTAGTAAAAGATCTATTTACAAATACAAAGAGCTTTACCTTCTTAAGATTAAATAGTATAAAGCTTAATCCTTAGTCTAAATAGTTAATTTACTACTAAATTTGTTAGTTTAGGCTCTTTATATCTTAAGGCATTAGGTCTTAGTATTGCGCAGTACAAGAGAGATTAAAACAGGCTTTAGGCTAATAAATTAAGGCAATGTACGCGCCTTAAGCTTGTTATTTTATATACGCTTATTTTGAATTTACTAATAGGATTAATTAAAGCTTTTTACTTTAGCCTTTCTATTATAGCGTAATTATATTATTCTTAAGAGTAATAATACTATTATTAAAGGTTAGTAAGTTTCCTATAAAAAGGATTTGCTTTAGTTTAGTAGTAAAAGAAGTAGTAATTAAGTAATCTTTCTCTTATTAAGAGAACTTATAGTTAGATAGTCTAATTATATTATTAGTCTATATCCCTATATACGCGAAGGTTAGGTTCTCCTTTGTTATTATAAGCAAGCATAGGTTAAACATAGAGGTTATTATCTAGAGCATTTCTCTATAGTGATAATAATACATTACCTACTAGTGTGTGCTAGCCTTTGTAATACTATATAGAGGCTTAATAACTTATATTATTACACCTCTAGGGTATAGGTAACGGATTTATATAGGGATTTAGGCTAGGATAATATAGCTAAGAAGCGTCTATACTTGCACATAGGCCTGTGTAATATTACAAAGCTAGAGAATAAGGCCTAGTAATAATAACGTAAGTATTATTATAAGAATTAATCATTAGCTAGCTCGCTAAATTGTTAAGGCCTGTATTAGGATTGCTAGCTTTTCCTTATTGCTATAACCTTGGATTTTAAGCCTTAACTTCTTATATAAATCTATTATCTTGCCCTTTACCTTATTAATAATATAGGAATTAAAGATTTAAACTCTACTATACTCTCTCTTATTATACCTAATAAATTTAAACATGCCTTATTTAATTAGAGCATTAATCTTAGCCTTAGTAAATACCTTAAAGGGTTTACTAGGGGTCTTAATAATTCTTTCCTTATATAATTAGATTATAAGCTTAAGATTAGAGCTTTTCTTAGCTAATAGAAAGATATTAGTTTTGTCTTTTATTTAATCTACATAATTAATATTAGAAATACTAATAAGAGGGTTCTTTTAAGGTCTTCTAAGTCCTTGCTTTAGGGGATTAATAAGAGAGGTAGCTATAGGCTATAAAGGGGCGTCTTAGTCCTCTACGCTCTTAGAAAGTCTCTTCTTATTAGGAGCTTTATAAAAAGGCCTAATAGAGGTTAATCTAAAGGCCTTAGGGCCTTAAGGAAACTTAAGAGTGTAGGTCTTACTTTCTATAGCTAATAGCTTATATAAGCCTCTCTATCCCTTACCTTTACACTATATATATATAAGTAATCTAAGTAAGAGATTAATAGTACTAGAGGTATTAGGACTATTTCTTATAGTAAGGGCATTACTAACCTTCCGCTAGGCATAGATTCGCTTAACTTCCTTTATTACTAGTTAGATTGCAAGGGCTTATTATGTGATATTTAGTAATAGAGGCAATTCCTTAACTATATAAGGATACGCGCTAAAAATAAGAAGTATTAGTATAAGACTATTTAATCTTATAGTATTATTTATAGCCTTAACTACTATTTATAACGCTATAGGCTCTAGCGTTATTAGGCATTCTTATCTAATAATATTATAGGCTCTTTAAAGTAGCCTATAATATTGCTTAACTTTACTAATACTATAGTAAGCCTTAATTAGCATATTCCTAATTTTAATTAATATTAATAATATAAGCTACTTAAATTCCTTGCCTTAAAAGGTTATTCTAGTATTTATAATAATTATATCTAAGGGGCCTAGATAGATATTAATCTAGTAAAAATAGAGTGCTTCCTATATAGTCTTTATAAAGATATCTTTAATAAATCTAGCTATATTAAAGGATATAGCTATATCTATAACTTATAGAATAGGGTAATTACTATTAATATACATAATATTTATAATAATTTTATAGTTATAAGTATATTTATCCTAAAGGGTAAACTTAAATTAATATAAGCTATCTATATGTAATTAATATTACTAGTAAACCTTATTTAACTTCTTAATCACCTTAAACTTAACCTTATGCCTTAATTTATAGAGTAAATTATAAAGGTATTTAATAAAAGGGTGTCTAAAGCGTTAATATAATTAATAGAGTTTAGCTTCTATAAGGTAACTCTAAGTAATACTTTTTTCTTTATTAAGAAGTATCTATATATACCCCTATTTTTATATAATAAGGACCTTAATATTCCCTTACTATAAAACATTCTTTAATATATAAAAATTAATCTTTAGGTAGGTTATATTATTAAGGTATAGGAGAAAAGGAGTGTTTATAAGGATTACCTAAAAAAGAATAATTCTAAAAGGAATTAGCACTTTAATTAATCTAAGTGCCTTAATTAGTTCTCTAGGGCTAAATTTAATCTTTACCTTTCTAGTATTTAACTTATTAAGTGTAATAGTTAGTATTATACTTTATAAAGCTAAGAATTAAGAATAGCTTACTAATAAATATCCTATAGCACTTATATTAGCTATAATACCTTTAAAGGTTTTAGATAAATATTATCCTTTAAGTATAAATACACTTAGTGCCTTATTTAGTTCCTAAAGATTAAATAAATCCTTCTTAGCTAAAGCGTAAGTTATTGCTTTACTAGTAAGAATCTTAGTAGTTATATAGCTATTATATATAGTCCTATGTGTAAAGAAGTTTATAAGTAATTAACTATTATTATTTTCTTTACTAAAACTAAGTTCTATTAGGTATTAGTTAATATTATTATCTTTAGCTAATTTATAGTCTTTAGTGCCTTTATACTAAGTAAGGAATACACTATATAAAGAAGTTAATAAATCTATATAAGAGTAATTCTTAAAGCGTTAGAAAGCTTTCTTTTAGTCTTTATTAGAGTGCTTAGTTAACTAATAACCTTCTTTACTATATATATAACACTTTTTTAGGTAAGGAGGCTTGCCTTTTAATATAAATTAACTATATTAGGCTTCCTTGCCCTTACTATTATATTTATAGTTAGTCTAGAAGTGTTCCTTAGTGTTAGCTTTTATAAGGAACTACTACTAATGAATTAAAGCTTTAGATTTACTAATTAATATCCTTATTTATTTATAAAAGCATTAGAGGTTAATAGGAGGATTAATAATATAAGCCTTACATTTTAGGATTCCTTTATAGGCATTTAGAATTTAACTATAGAGGTTTAATTCTAACTAGGATCTATAGGGATTTGCCCTTTAGAGACTTAAAAGCTTTATTATAAGGTCTTTAAAGCACTTAATCTTTAACTTATTAGGGTTCTCTTAGATAATAGTAAGTAATTATAATTTTCCTTATAATAAATAGTTCTTTTAATGCATATTATCTATCTTAAACTTCTACCTAATCCTATAGATAAGAGTTAGGAGATCTTAAGGGTCTCCTTAGCCTAAAAGGTTCTCTAGGAAGTACTAGAGAGGTCTGCCTTTTAGTATAAACTTAAAGCTATAGCCTAACTATTCTTATATAATACCTAGTATCTTACACTTCCTTTAATAAGTTAAAAGCTTTATATTAAGAATATTATACTCCTTAGCGCTATACTTAATACTCTTATTATTATAGAATTTATTAAGATTAAGTAGTTACTTTAATAAGGGTTAGCCTATCTCTTAAAGAGAAATAGGAATAGTTAATTCTTATTAAGGAGGTATTATAGCTTTATACTATAAAGGGGGATTATAATACTTAATTATAGAAGGGGAAATAAAGGGGGTATAGGTTTATAGTTAAGGGCTTATAATAGAAGAATTACCTTTACTATTATGCCTTTGCTTTATAATTAGCATGCTTAGGGATTAGTATAATAAGGTCTAGGAATAAAATAAAAGAGATTATAATAGTTAAGAGGATTAGGAATACTATATAGTAATCTATTACTTTAGTTAGTCTTTAAGAAAAGGGATATTAATAAGGAAGAGGTCTTTATAAAAGTCTTAGTCTTCTATTTACCTCTTAAAAGTAAAATACTTTCTTCTAACTTCCTATATCTTTTCTTTATTTTAATTATAGAATCTACTATAGTTAACAATATCTTTAAGCAAGACTATAATTCTCTAGTAATTCTATAGGTTTATATAAACACTGCTAAAGAAGAGAAAATCTTAAAGAATCTTTATAGCTTAGGGATTTACGACTATAAATATGTGAGAACAATGATAGCTAGGCAAGAGGTATAGGGGCTCTAGTATATTAACTAAAGCTTGCTAGGTCTAAGTATGTTGTGCGTGTAAGTTACTAACTTATAGCTAGTAGCTCGCTAGTATTATGTAAACCTAGCCCTAGGGTCTAGCTTGCCTATAGGGTGCGCTAGTGCACCTTATATTATAAGTAAGGCCTTATAATTACCCCCTTACTTATAGCTAGGCTCCTAAATAGCTTTTACTAGCTATCCTATAGCTATTTACTAAGTAGCTACTATATTAAAATAATAATAAATAATAGTAACGCTTAAGTATAAATTTACTTATAACTCCTTATTTTATTATATACTTTTTTATCTAGTAAATATAGTTTACTTTAATTAAACTTTATTATACTTTATTTACCTTAACTTTTTAATTACTAATCCTTATTATTTTACTATAAAATAGGATATAATTTACTTGTATATTTATTTATATATATATTATCTTTAGACTAAGTGCCTAAACTTTAAGAAGTACCTCTTAATTAAGATTATTTTACTAGTAATTATATATAGCTTCCCTGATTCTTTAGTTAGTATAGTAACTAAAGGTAAATAGTTAAAGTATTATATTTAGTATAATAAATATAGGGATATATATAAGATAGTAAGTTACTTAGTATTTTATTCTTTTATAGCCTTAAATTGCTAACCTTTTTATACTAGGCTATGCTAACTTTAGCTAGTGATTTCTAGGACCTTTTAGTTATTTATAAATAGGTTTAAGCCCTTATAAACACTACTATTACTACTAAGAATAAGGAGAGTATCCCTATATTTTTAGATATAACTTACTATAGCTTTACTATATATATTTTAAACTTAGTTATAGGATTTAACTATATAAACACTATATACTATATTGCCTTTAGGCTAACTAGTGCTATAAAGGCATACTAAGTGTGTTAAATCCTTTCTTTTTTACTTATGCCTTACTAACTTCTTTATATAAGTTACCTTTATTTTATACTAGAACTATTTAGTTTCCTAGTAATAGCTATAAGTTACTATAGTTACTATAGCTCCCTTTCCCTCTCTTTCAGTTTATATATAGCTTTTTATTATATTTTTACTAGACTTTTACTAACTTTTCTATAGGAAAACCCTAAGGATATTATAGCTATTTAGGAGATAAGAATAGTTCTTTAGCTCTAGCCCTCTAACCTAGGCTATATAGCCTAGGTTATAGTAATTTACTACTTTTACTATGCTATAAAGGAAGTAGTTTATAGTAATAAAAATAAGGTAAAGTATAGCTTTAATAGTAAGGAGGTTATCTCCTATATAGGGGCTATAATAAAGGGTTTTCCTATTATTTTACCTACGCTTTAGGTACCTTTTCTTTTATTATTTAGTAGTATAACCTAGGCCTTTAAGTAGAAGTTTTTATAGTAACTAATAAGGTTAGGCCTTTTTT
>JFGW01000510.1:0-13713 GCA_000729825.1 Epichloe sp. AL9924
GAGGCTTTGTTAGACCATCTGCAGGCATTGACTTTGTATCTAGATATTCGATCTTAGCTAAACCCTCTAAAACCTGTTGCCTAATATAGTTGAACTTTAGCAAGGTATGCTTTGTACGGCTATGTAAGGCAGGGTTATAGGCAGTGGTTATAGCGCCTTGATTATCGCAATATATCTGGATAGGGGGAGAAATAGGGGTTTTTAGCTCCTTAAATAAGCCCTGAAGCCACTGTAGCTCCCGGAAGGTCTCGCAGATAGCGTCAGCTTCAGCTTCTAATGTTGATAGAGCTATCGTACTAGCTTTCTTTGATTTCCAGCTAATAGGTCCGCTAGCTAGCTTAAATAGATAAGCGTAGGTTGATTTAGAGGTCTTTTTATCCCCTGCAAAATCACTATTACAATAACCTATTAGGCTTTTGCTAGCTATACCTTTAGGGTCTCCCCTATAAATAATAGCAAGGAATTTAGTCCCTAATAGGTACCTAAGCAGGTTTTTAGCTGCTTTTAGGTGCTCTATATAGGGGCTAGCTAGTGCTATAGATAGGCACTAAAGTGTAAAGGCCACGTCCGGCCTTGTAAGCAATATTAGGTACATTATAGTCCCTATAATACACTAATAAAGCTTGATTTCGCTAGCTATTAAAAGCTTAGTTATCTGCGTAGCTAATACGCCTAGCTGAAGAGGTATGCTAATAGGCTTACTATCTAGCATATTAAATCGATTTAAAGCCTCTGAGATATACTAAGATTAGTGGATTTTCAGTATCCTTTTAGGTCTATCTCGTACGATTTAAACCCCTAAGAAGAATTTAGCAGGCCCCCTATCTTCTATTAGATAGACTTTATGAAGTTCCTTTTTAAGCCTTTGGATATAAGGTAAATCCGGTCTAATTAGAAGACAATTATCTACATATGTGATGATAAAGGTTTTAGTGGAGGGATTAAAGAATATAGCTAGGTTAGATATAAGAGGGTTAAATCCTAGGGACTTTAGCACTGCTGTTAGTGCTTGTTGCCACTCCCTTGAGCTCTGTTTTAGGCCATATAAAGACTTCTGTAATAGAATTACTTGATCTTTAGAGGGTTTATAGCCAAAACTTTTAGCTAATTTAGCTAGTTTAGGATTTGCTTCAAGGAATTCGATAAATCCGTCCGGAATAACCATATAAATCTGTTGTTGAAGCTTGCTGTTAAGAAAAGCCCCTATAAAATCGACCTGTTCGATTTCCCAGTTATTCCAAGCCGCTAGGGCTAGTAAAATCCTCCAGCTAGGGGGAATGCTTGTGGCTGCAAAGGTCTCTAGATAATCTAGACCTTCGATTTGCATAAATCCCTTAGCAACGAGTCGGGCCTTGTATTTTAAAGGATTATTTTCTTTATCCTTTTTAAGCTTATAAACAAGCCTATTCTTTAGTACTTTTCGGCCCTTAGGTACTTGGTCTTTCCCTATAAATTTAAAAGTACCAGCCTTTAGAAGCTGTTCGTATTCCTTATACGTAGCTTCTATCCATTTATCCCTATTAGGGCTAGATATAGCTTGCTTCCAGGTCTTAGGTTCGGGGCTATTAGGGTTGTTTTCCTTTAGCTTCTCCCGTACCTTAAAGCAGATTTCTTTTATAAAATCTAGAGAAGAAGGGGAACTAATATCAACATCCATAGGGTCAATATTAGGGTCGAAGTCGGTAATTTTGTCAAAATCCGGGTCTGGAGTCGAAATCTGATTTCCTGGTTGAGTTATGGGTGGCGCCTGTACAGGAGCCTCTGGAATTGGTTCCTTAGGGGGTTGTATAGGCCCTATAGGGTGTTTTTCTTGACCTATAGGGGGTTCTCCTATGTTGTCTATAGGGTAATCCTTTAAACCTTGATTTTCTAAATCATTTTCCCCCTCTAAAGGGTTATCCCCTATAGAAAGCCTAGGTAATCCTTTAGAGACAGGACCTATAGGTTCTATAATCTTGATAAAGCTAGTCTTCGTAACTAGCCTTTTAGAGGGGATGTACACTAGGTAGGTGTTAGAACCTAGTGTAGCTAATAACCTTCCAGGGATAGTCCTAGCTACTAACTTCTGGGCTTTAGGTCGTTTTTCTAGGGGGATTAGAATCTC
The DNA here is from genome assembly GCA_000729825.1 of Epichloe sp. AL9924. Lineage (NCBI taxonomy): Eukaryota > Fungi > Ascomycota > Sordariomycetes > Hypocreales > Clavicipitaceae > Epichloe > Epichloe sp. AL9924. The sequence goes on from JFGW01000510.1 coordinate 2,105, forward strand.
ACAGTGAGATCCTATAGCTCTAATACTGCTAATATCAGTTGTACAGGGCTGATTTAGCTCCCTAGCTAGCAGTTGTTCAGGGCTTTTATCCTTTGTGGTATTAGCAGTTATATTAACTAGGTTAACAACTGCAGGTAATATAAAACACCATAGATATAAAGGTAATTTTGCCCACTGGATAGTAGCCCTTAATCGATCTAGAATAGTACGAATTAAACGCTCTGCTAATCCATTTTGCTCATGGATATAGGGACTAGAAGTCGTAAATTTGATCCCTTTAGAATTTAACCAGCTTTGACAACTAGAATCGATTTCTTGGCCCCCATCGAAGTGAAGGTGCCTAGGATATTGACCTAGTTGATTTTTAAGCCCTCTGAAGAAACCCTTAATAGCCCTATAAACAGTTGGGCCTTCCTTATTAGGTAATAAGAACACCCACTTATATCTAGTCTTTCGATCAACTAGAAATAAGCAAATTGACTGTTTATTGTACGGTACAGGGCTGATTTTTAGCGTATCCCCCTCTATTCGATCTAGAGCTCTAGGGGGGTCAGGGATAGCTAATTTCCTAGGTCTTCTGACTGCCTTAGATTGATCACAAGCTATACATTTAAAATCTTTATCCTTAATTTTAGAAAAATCAGGGATTCCTTTAGTTATAAGGCTTGTTTTCTTTAGCAAAGGAAGCCCTAGGTGCCCTAATCGTACATGCCATAGGCCAGCTAGTTCTAGTAATCGTTGATATTAAAGATCCTTAGGGCCTGAATTAGGGTCTAGATTTGGGTCTAGATTAGGGCCCTCTCCGTCAGTCCCCTGCTGGGCCCCCTAAGAACCACAGGCCTCTTGGGGAGGTATTAGGGACCTTTTTCCATCACTAAGGCCCTCTAACACCCCTAAATCTATTTCCTTAGATTTATAAGGGACCCAACCTGGGGCTATAGGCGTTGGAGAAGGGACTAAATCCCCTAAATCATCCCGTTCGATTTCTTCAACATCATCATCATTTTCGTTGATTTCAGCGATTTCGTCCAAATCAGAAGCCCAATCCGGCTTTTTAGAGGGAATTTGAACCTCTATAGGGTAGCTATGACCCCTAAAGCTAGCATAGGTAAAAGGTCGGATATAATGAGATTCTTTGTTACAGGGCCCTTTATGTAACCTAGGTGTAGTTTGGTTTTTAACGTGAAAGAAAAAACCATGTTTTTCTATATCTAGGGTAGCAATACAAGACCTATCTTTAAGATAAAGGTGGTTTTTTATAAAGCAACCGCCAGATATATAGTGAATAAGGCCACTAACTATATTAACATCAAGCTGAGGAAAATATAGAGCGTTCTTTAGCACTAAGGTCCTATATTTATTGGGTTTCTTTTGATATAAGACCTCAAAAACAGCACTACCGTGGCCCTTAGGATAAATAGGACCACCACCAGTTACAATAGGGTCGGATTCCCCCTTTTTATAAGGGGTATAATCCCTAAAGACCTCCCTAGAATTAACTATGTATACAGTCAAACCTGTATTATATAATAGGGCTTTTTTCATGTCTTTACTATAATAATTAAAACCATTTAAGGAATTAATTTCTTATTTTTCATCATCCGAATCACTAGAGCTAGAATTAGAGCTACTATCGCTAGAGCTCTTATAACTAGTCTTGTAATTGCTAGGTTTCTTATACGGATCAAGGGCTCCGTTAGAAAGGTTGTAATTGCCTAGTATAAAAGAACCCTCTATAAGCTCTTTATTTTCCTTTTTATCTGATTTTTAACCCTTTTGCTTCTTTTTCTTCTTATTAGAATTAGAAGAGCCCTTATTTTCTTTAGAGCTTTCTTTCTTCTTCTTATAACCTTTAGGGGCCTTTTCCTTGTCTTTAGCACCCTTTTCTAGGTCTTTAGCCCTATAATTTAGGGCTTTGGATACTATAGATAATTTATCCCTCTGTTTAGCTAGAAGGTTTACTATTAGAAATTGAAGATTTAAGGCATCTAGGGGAGCCCCTATAGCCCTATTCGTACGTATGCTAAATCATTGCCTCTTAGCCCACTAAGGGAAGGTTAATTTTAGGGATTAAAGATATTAATTAACCTAATCTATAGGATTAATTAGGACCCCTAAAATTAATAATCTAGCTAGTAGATTATTAAAGACTGCATTAAAGGCTTCTAAAGTCCCCTTAAAACCATGAAAATTTAGGTTATGAAATTCAGAATATAGGGACCCCCTCTGGATTTTAACGCTATGTGAATACTGCTGTATAAGTAAATTATAGGCTTCTTCAGGTGATTTTTGCTAAGTTATAGCGGCTTAGGGGCCTTCTGTATAGCTATCCCTTAGTAACATAAGGATAATAGCTTGGTTAGCGTCCCCTAGCGCCCTAGAAATATCCGGATTATCTAGAAATTCAGGCATGCCTAAAGCTCTAAATTGGATAGCTAGGGCTTGTTTCCATTAATCGAAATTTTCAGCTCCTTTAAGCTTAGCAGTCTCTGGGAAGCTATAAACCCTCTTATTAAATTCCTTAATAATTGAATTATTAAAGGCAGCTTGTACAGAGCTAGATTCAGGGGCCTTATCTTGAATAGGCTACTGAACTTGCTCCTAACTAGTAGGCTTAGTAGCTTCCACACCCTCTATGCCTCTATTATTAACAGCTATAGTTAAAGCCTCTAGCTTCTGTAATAATAGATTGATAGCATCTTGTTGCTTAATAACTTGCTCTTTTAGCTAGTTATTTAGAACCTCTTACGCACTAAGATTAGGGGCTAAAGACCCCTAACCTTGTTGATTGGTATCTATCTTCTAATTTTATAGAAGGGAAGTCTTCTATAACCCACTAATTTTCCTTTTTATAGAAGGGAAAGCTTCTGTATCGCTCGCGTGCTTCCTGTTTTATAGAAGGGAAGTCTTCTATAACTATAATGATTCCTTTTTTATAGAAGGGAATAGCTTCTATCTCGTGGGTCCTTCCTTTTTTATAGAAGGGAAGTCTTCTATAACTGTACGTAAAGTGCACTAGAAAGAATTTTATAGTGATTAGCTAGGCTTATAACCTATTGAATTGTAGGGAGCTAGTTACTGGCTGGCAATAGCTGTATAGGTGTAGCTCTACGGTTAGGGACTAATAGAACCACCACGTTGAATATTTAACGTAACGTAACGGAAGGTTGTGGTAGTTATTAACTAATAGAATTTAATCTAGATGACTTTTACGATATCTTATATACCAATAGAATTGATTTTAGTGACGTTGTACGGGTAATGCGGCTGTTAGATTAAGAGGCCTAGCTATTTAGCTAGATTGAAAAGATCTTCTTCCTCTTATATACCCACTGACTATATCGGTGGATCCGGGCTGCCAAAAGGGTCTTAAGGGCCACTTTTGATTTTCCGCAAAATTCATTTGTATATAAAATCTAAAAAATTAACTCACCACCATACAAACTAGCAACCCACATGCACTAACTTTTGGTCTAAAAAATATTCCTGTATAAAATAAAAGCCCTGTCTTCTAGCTTTAATTTGCTATATGTGAAACTTTTGTATAACCTCTAGTTAAAGAGAAAATCGCTGTTAAAGATAGCTATAGGGTAACCTATGTGTAGGGTAACCTGCTTACGTCACCCTAGCTTACCTAATTACTAGTGGCGTAGTTATAGCTACGCTTGTAGCCACAACGCAATTGAATAATCCACAATTGATTTGGATTAGTCATCCACACGGTCGGTCGTAGCTGTTGACAGCTGCGACGTAGCTATTGACAGCCACCTTCGCGACCGTTGACAGCTGCAGTGCAGCTGTCAGGCTTGCAATGCAAGCTAGTAATAAAAAGGTCCTTTGACTAGAAAAGGGCTAAAAATAGGTCTTATTTTTAACAGGGGGGTGTTAAAATACATAAGGCTTTGTAATCCTAGGTGCAGATGGATTGGTCCACTCTTTTGAATTTAACAGGTTATAAGCCCAGTGGCGCAGTGGTTAGGCCCACTGTAGCGTTACAGTAGTTAGGCTTACTGTAGCGTTTTGCCTACTACAGTGGAGCACTGCTTTGCGAGGCAAGGTTACGAGTTTAAACCCTGCTAAAATAACTAAAAAAATTCAATTGCTAGTATAAGCCTAAGACCTCTATAGGGCACCTAGATATGCAATTCTAGGGGGGGTGTTAAAATACATAAGGCTTTGTAATCCTAGGTGCAGATGGATCGGTCCACTCTTTTGAATTTAACAATATACCTTTGTATCTTTCTTTATTATTAGCTAATAGTATTAGTTTATACCTTAATAAAGAGTCCTGCTTACTCCTTAATGCCTAGTAGCAGGGTTATTATAGGTTAGTAGTAAAATTTCTTTTCTTATTCCCTAAGGGATAAAAACATAATTCTTAAATATTAATAGCTTAAAGGGTCCTATAGACTATATCTATAATACTACTAAATTGCTGCTTTTAAGTAACTTCTTTTAACCTATAGTAAAGTTATTACCTTACTACGCTTTATATAATAAGACTTAAATTAAGGCTTTTAATTCTAAGCTCCTTTCTAGAAAGCTAGAGTTAAACTTAGAAGAGGTTCTCTAGATAGATTAGATCCTAGCTATAATATCTCTATAATTAATTAGTTTACTAGATGCCTCTAGTCTTATAGGGGAATAGATAAGTAATGGTTTTAAGGGGCGCCATTGTTACTTACTAGTAATTACCTATGCTAGTCTACCCCTTTTAGTAGTGGCTAGTCTATTAGGAAAATTAAAATAGCTAAGTAATAAACGTAATATAGACTAGGTACTAGTAGTACTACTATGGCTACCTTATTGCTTACTAAAAAAAGTATTAAATAACCTTACTAATATACCTTTTCTAAGCGTGTCCGGATTATTAGGCTCCTTAAAAATACAGTTAAGTTATGATTTTTTAAAACCCTAGATATTAATAGTATTATTATAGCGTCTTTATAACTAACTATTAGTTACACTAAATAACGTTTTTATAAAACCTATAGCGCTAGTAGTGTTACTATAGTGTTCCTATTACTTAGTATTTATAAATTTAGATAAAAAGGTAAGGAGCTATATAGTTACTACTTCTGCTTTCCTTATCTTACTTATAAAATCTAGTCTTCTTAATAGGGGATTAGTAGGATTTAATTTCCCTATATAATATATAATCTTAAAGTTAAATAGATAAAGCTTATTAAGCGTAGTTACTTGCTTACTAGTAAGCTTAGGCTTTATAGCTAGGTATTTATGGTTTAAATAGTCTATGATAACCTTAATTATATAAGCTAAGTAAGCGAGGTAATGTCTCTAGGCCTAAAAAGCCTCTTAAATAGCTAATAATTTGCCATTAGGTGTTACATAGCGTAATTTAGCGTTAGTTATTTTCCTTAACATAAACGCAACTAGGTGCTAGTAACCTAGCACTAATATTATAAGTATAGCCCTAATCGTATATTCGGATATATCTATCTCCACTCTAAGATACATAAGTGGATTAAAATAAACTAAAATTAGCGCTTCTTAAAATCTTTACTAAAGTTCTCTAAACGCTACTAACTTATAGGGTTCTAGGTTAAATATCGCTAGTTACTTCCCTCTAAGGTAATCTATTAATAGAATAATAACTTTACTATACTATTTAATAAAATAGCGATAAAATCCGGTGAAACTAAGAAATAACTAAATATTAAATACGCTACGTGGTATTAGCTATATTATAATTACTTTAACCCTCACTAAATCTATTACAATACCTCTTAGTAATATCTTAAAGCCTAAGAATTTAACCTCTATAACTAAAAATTAACACTTTATAAGGTTAATAAAAAGGCTTATATCTTTAAGCCTACATAGGATTTATTTAATATAATCTATATACTCCTTAACCATGCTGCTATATATTAGCGTGTTATCTAGGTAGATAATATAAGTCTTATTAACAAGACCTTTAAGTGCATTATTAATATACTCCTAAAAAGTTACTAGTGCGTTAACTAGTCTAAATAGCATAATAAGATATTTAAAGTAGCTATAGTAATAACAGAAAGCTATCTTTTACTTATTACCTAAGCGGATATATAGCTAGTGGTATATATCTTTAAGATTAAGGACTGTAAAAATAACTACGCTTACTAATTAATTAAGAATTTTAGTAATAAGAGGCAAAGGGGCCTTATCCTTAATTATAATCTTATTTAAGCCCCTATAATCCATATAAAGCCTTAATTTTCCTCCTTTCTTTAGAATAAATAAAATTAGAGCTCTAGCTAGGCTAACTAATCTTCTAATTTACCCTTTAAGCTATGCACTTATAAGGTACTCCTTAAGAACTTATAGCTCTCTCTTAGCTAAATTATATATAGGCCCCTAAGGTAGTATTTTCCCTTCTTCTAATTTAATTACATAAGTGTAACCTCCTAGTTTAGGAAGCTTACCCGCTAGCTCTTTAGAAAAAACATTTGCAAACTCCTTATATTTATCCGGAATTATTAGTATAAGACGCTTAGTACTCTTGCCCTAATTTAACGTGGCTTCTTTACTGCTTATATTTCCTAAAATTAGTATAATTATAATACCTTACTTTTTCTACTATAAGTAAGCGTATTCTAGTAATATTATAGTGTCTTTACTATTTATTTATTTTTCTATTACTGCTAAGTTCTCTAATTAACCTTTATCCCTTTCTTTTAGAACTATTAGCTTAATCTTTATTACTTTAAATAATAATATAACTACTGCTAGTTTTTTCTCCCTATATATTCGCTACTTTCTATAAGTAAAGGAGAGACGCTCTCTAGTTACTAAATACCTCTAGAATCCCTACTTCTAATATATAATTATAGGTAAGTATTCTCTAATCTAGTCTATACCTAGTATTATCCCTTCTCCTATATTAGTAATATAGTAGCTAACTTAGTAAAACTTCGTAAATCCTATACTATTTTTTACTTTTATTAATTTTTATAAAATTCCTTAATATAGAATTACTTTTTAGCTTATACTCTCTAGTATCTAGTCTAATTATATTACACTCTTCTAATCCTTTTTTGTTAATAATTTAGGATAAATTATTAAAAACTATACACCTATGTTAAATAGCGCTTATATAGCTAACTACTAGTTATCTTATTATAGAGATGCCTATATTCTTATTCTATTATCTATAGGGTATTCTATGGTAAGATTATATTCCTAGGTCTATGCTAATTAAACTAGTATTATATTAGGAGACATAGCTTTATTACTACTTTTATTATATTTCTCTATTATATACTTATTACTTTTATAGGTAAAATAGTCTAGTGCTTAATAAGTTAGTATAATATGTCTAGGCTTTTTATATTTAAAGCACACTAGGGATAATTTTTTCCTTTAATCCCTACTTTATTACTATACCTTATCTATAAGTAATATAGAGCGTTGCCTTTTCTTTTTATAGTCTTAACTTTTTTTATTACTTTAGCCTAAATTTATTATAACCTTTGCTTTCTTACCCTAGCCTTATAACTAGCTCTATAACATTAGAAACTCTTAGCTAATTATTTACTTCCTTATAGCGTTATTTAAGCTATTTAGAAAGATAGTAATTCTTAGGTATATAGGAATTACCTTAGGTAATTTAGCTTCTACCTTAGTCTAAGCTCTTATAAAGGCTTAAAATAATTAGTTATCCCTCTACCTAAGATTTAGTAGAGTTCTTATTGCTTCTAAGTACCTTATATTCTTATTTATTATTCTAGTCTTTAGCTAATTAAGAAAACCTATCTATGTAAGTGACGTGTAATCTACATACCTATCTATAGCTATATAACACATCTATTGTTACTTTATATTATTAGCTAGGCAGCTACTTACATACACTACCTTAGTTATGTTATTCCTAAAGGTATAACAGTCTAATTTAAATAACACGTTTAAATCTACTAGGAAATTCTAGAGGTTCTTATATGTGTCCCCTTTGTACGTGGGTATTTTTATTTATATTTTAATAAGATTACTTTGCTACGTAATTACTACTAAATTACTATAAACTACTAGTAGAACTATAGTTAAAGTTTAAGGGGTAATTATAGGTCCCTAAGGAGGTCTAGCTAATAATAGATTTGCCTTAATCTCCTTAATTTACGCCTTAATTTATAGAATCTCCTGTTTTCTTTATGTATATAGTAGCTTAGCTTATGTAACCTTATAGTGTCTCTGTAATGCTCTATTATTATTATTTACATTACCTATGCCTTTATCTAGATTCGGGACTAGTAGCGTTTCTTATACCCTATTATTATCTATTATTCTAGACTATAGGGGTCCTTTATCCTATAACTAATTATCTATACCTTTATTATTACAAGATACTAGCGTGTTTTGTGTAGACCTTTATAGCATTAGCTATATAATAATCTAGCTAATAGTTTGTTTCCCTTAAAGGTTTAGAGATTAATTTATTATAGCTTATACTACTAGGTCTAATATAAATAAAGTAAAGGCTAAGATTTATAGTTACTACTAGAAAGATACTAGCTAGGGCCTAGTGTATAAAGGTTTTAATCTCTAACTTACTATATATAATATACGCTATCCTTAATAAATACCCCGCTTAATAAATACATAGCTATCTTATAGCTAGCTAGCCTCTTTGTTATTAGAGTGGCCTAAAGGTTCTCCGAAGATCTACTATTATGAACGTCCTGTCTCCGTCCTCTGCGCTCGTAACAGTTAACCACTAGGGAAAGTAAAGCATATATAGTAACGCTACCCTATAATTAGCTATACCTATACACAAGGCACGCACGTGACTCGTAATCCCTTTTCCTATAGCCACGCAGCCCCCTAGATAGCTTTATAAATTAACTTCTATTATACCTTCAAATTAGACCCTTTTTACACTAGTGCATAACGTTGCAACAGCCTTGACGGTACTAACATTACTATTAGTTATAAAATAGGAAAATAATTAGATTAAAGTAAAAACACTACCTTATATATTAGGGTAAGAAGATAGCTATATTAGTGCCTTTTTAACCGTCCTTATAATAATAGTATTAATCTAGATGATATTATAACTAGAAAAATACTAAAGAAAGGAAATAAAAAAAGCAAAGTAAGTATAGTTTTCTTTTACTTTCTTAATAGTATTTTAAGGAATTTATTATAGTCTTTATATTAAAGATATGCCTTTAGAACCTACCTATTATTACTAGGTAATAGCCTTAGTGTATTATAACTACTAGAAGGAAGTAATTATAAAGGAGCTTTTAAAGCTTCTATCCTTAAACTACTAGGAGAATATACCTAATAAATTATTTAATCTAGACCTTTATAAGGAGATTATTAACTTTAGATAGGTTTTTAAGTATACAACTAATTAAAAAGGCATAGTTATAGAGTTTAAAGCTAGAATAGTTATATAAGGTAATGAGTAACTAAAGGATAACCTTAATAACTACACTATAATGCTTACTTCTTAATCCCTATGTATATCATTTGCTATTTACTATGCTAATAATCTTAATACCTAATAATATAATATTTAGAATGCCTTCCTATATATAGAACTTAAAGAACCTGTTTTTTATAAGTTAATAGAGGGTATAAATATAAAAGGTTATCTCTAGAAGATAATAAGAGCGTTATATAGGCTGTGTAAAGCTCTATAATAATAGTTTCTATACCTAATATGATTTCTACTAAATCTAGGCTTTATTTAAGGAAAGGAAGACTTATATATCTTTATAAAGGATAGATTTATCCTATTTTTCTATGTAAATAATATTATAGTACTATTTCTAAACGGATTTAAAGTAGAATTTAAAGGGCTATATAAGTAGTTAATAGATAGTTTAGATATTAAGGACTAAGGTAATTTAAAGTAATTCCTAGGTATTAAGATTATTAGGAATTGTAACACTAAAGAGATATAGTTATTATAGAAATTATATATTTATAAGATTGCTTAGAAATTCATCCCTAATATTGTTAATAACAATTAGAAAAGCTTAATTATAATACTGCTTATAATAGCTATAATCCTTCTAAATAATAGCAAGGCTACTAATAAAGAGATTAATTACTATAGAGTAGTTATTAGATCTTTAGTTTACCTATATATTATTAGAAGACCTAATATGGCCTTTATAGCATTAAAGCTTGCCTCTTTTATAATAAATCCTTTAGTAAAGCATATTAGGCTTGTAAAAGGAGCTCTAATATACGCTTAGAAAATAAGGAAGCTATGCCTATAATACTTAGGCATAGATAGCTTTAATATGTTATTCTCTAGTACTAATGCCTCTCTTAGTAATAACCCTAATACTTAGAAATTAACATAAGGCTATGTCTTTATTATATATAGCGCTATAATTAATTAGAAGTCTAGAAGGTAATATTATATAATAACTTTAAGTATAGAGGTAAAGCTCTTTACTTTAAATTATAGAGTAAAAGAGTATATATCTCTAGGGAGACTACTTTATAATATTAGGATATAAGTCCCTTTACTATTAATTATCTAGTGTAATAGTAAGTAAACAATCTATATTATAGAATATAAGGAAGGAAGGCTTTAGACTAGCCTTAAGTATCTTAATATAAATTAAATATAGATTTATAAATAATATGCCCTAGGTAATATTAAGGTAAATTAGTTAAAGACCTCTAAGATACTTACTAATAGCTTTATAAAGCCTCTATTAGGGTAAATACATAAGGAATTCTATTACTAGATTAGCTTATAGGAGATTCCTATGTAATTATAATACTAGGTATTTATTATAATCTTTTCTTACGCTTATAAACTCTAGCTTTAATAGATATCTTAGCTAGGGGGGGTGTATTAAGGCAAGTGCCCTTAAAGCCTAGGATATATAAGGGTAACGTATTATTAGGAGCGCAGAGGTCGGAGACAGGACGTTTATAATAGTAAATCTTTAGAGAACCTTTAGGCCGCTCTAATAATAAAGAGGCTAGCTAGCTATAAGATAGCTACGTGTTTATTAAGCAGGGTATTTATTAAGGACTATATATATTATATATAGTAAGTTAGAGATTAAAACCTTTATACACTAGGCCCTAGCTAGTATCTTTTTAGTGGTAACTATAAATCTTAGCCTTTACTTTATTTATATTAGACCCTATAGTATAAGCTATAATAAATTAATCTCTAAACCTTTAAGGGAAACAAACTATTAGCTAGATTATTATATAGCTAATACTATAAAGATTTATATAAAATATACTAGTACCTTATAATAATAAAGGTATGGATAATTAGTTATAGGGCAGAGAACCCCTATAGTCTAGAATAGTAAATAATAATAGGGTATAAGAAATACTACTAGGCCCTAATCTAGATAAAGGCATAGGTAATGTAGATAATAATAATAAAGTATTATAAAGACACTATAAGGTTATATAAGCTAAGCTACTATATGTGTTGAATTCAAAAGAGTGGACCGATCCATCTGCACCTAGGATTACAAAGCCTTATGTATTTTTAACACCCCCCTGGAATTGCACATCCAGGTGCCCTATAGAGGTCTTAGGCTTATACTAGCAATTGAATTTTTTTAGTTATTTCGGCAGGGTTCGAACTCGTAACCTTGCCTCGCAGAGCAGTGCTCCAC
>JFGW01000511.1:0-13691 GCA_000729825.1 Epichloe sp. AL9924
TCTTATTTTTAACAATAGCTTTAAACTTAATAATAGAAAAAAAAATTAAATTCCTTAGAAGCCTAATATCTAGTATCTAGAGTTTATCTTCCTTTAGCACGCTTCCTTAGTTAACTAAAGGAAGGTCTTTTCTTAAGTGATTCCTTGCTTATCTATGGTTTTTTAACTACTAATTAGTGTTAGTATTATTAAGGCTATTATAATATTATACACTAGTGCACAAAGGGTCTAATTTAAAGGTATATTAGTAGTTAATTCTTTAAGCTATCTAGAGGGCTACGTAGCTAAAGGAAAAGGGATTACGAGTCACGTGCGTGCCTTGCGTACAGGTGCAGCCAATCATAGGGCGGCGTTGCCGCACGTGCTTCACTTCCCCTAGTGGTTAACCCAGCGTTGACCCGGATGTCGCAACAATAAGCTATAATAAATTAATCTCTAAACCTTTAAAGGAAATAAACTATTAGCTAGATTATTATATAGCTAATGCTACAAAGGTTTACACAAAACACGCTAGTACCTTGTAATAATAAAGGTATAGATAATTAGTTATAGGATAGAGAACCCCTATAGTCTAGAATAATAGATAACAATAGGGTGCAAGAAACGCCACTAGTCCCTAACCTAGATAAAAGCGTAGGCAATGCGGATGACAATAACAGAGCGTTATAGAGACGCTATGTGTTACGTGCTGGTTTGGCACGATAGGGGGCGAATCCGTTAGAGGGGCTAACGGATTCGCGATTGTAAAGTCATACTAAGTTCACTTACATAAGCTACTATTAGGGGTATAGTAAGATATTAGAAGTAAGTTAATTCTATTTTAGTAAAGTCTAAATCTAGCCTTATATTAGCTACCCTTACGTTCCGCTACGTAATAAGTGCTAGGCGCGCTAAAAAGATAACTATCCTAGTTATTATTACTTAAACTATAACTAGATTTAGCCTTTATCTAGCTAAGCTTATTTAAAAAACTTCTATTAAATTTACATAAAGGAAAAAGCAAACTTAGTATATCCCTTGCTATAATCGTAATTCCTCTCTTACACTTGTAAACTATTATATTAAATAATATATTCTTTCTATCTAATATTAAGCACCTAATCTTTATTATATTTTATTATTTCCTTTTAGTAAAATATTAAATTCCTCTATTTCCTTATCCCTTCTAATCTTATACTTAGTCTAAATCCTAACTTCCTATCTTACTATACACTATATTCTAACTCTATACCTTAATATCTAAATCCATTCCTTTAATCTAGTAATCTAGCAAATTTATTCTCCTTAATTTATAGCTTAGTTACCTTAGTAATTAATTTGCGCATAATAGGTAATATTTATCTTAATATCCTTATTATTCTTTTTCCTAATAATACTAGCGATATTTTACTTATTTCCTATGCTATAGGCGTATCCAGTGTTATTTATTAAATATCTATCTAAGCTATCTTTAGACTAGGCTTTCCTAGTAATTTAAGCTTCTTACTTAGTATTACTAGAGGTCCTATCCCACTATAAGGTTACTTATTGCCTGTTTTTAGTGTTCCCTAACGTAATTTACCTTAATACTTATTGGTTTTGCCTAAAAATAGTATTACTAGAACTAGTATTCGCACTAGTGTCTCTAGAGCTAGGGTTACCTAATTTTGTGTTTCTAGGGTTCTAATTACTAGAATTAGCCTTACTAGAGCTAAATTTATTTTCTTACTATCCTTCTTAAACCTTTTCTACTTATTTATAAGGTTCTTAATCTTTATATCCTAAGCTTATATTTCTTTTAACATTCCTATTACTATAAATACTAATTCCACTATTTTCTTTTTAAATTTAGTTCTCTTAATTATATCCTATTTTAAAGTCTTAAGTTATTTATTAATATTAATTAATATTCCGCCTAACTTAAAGTTTAAGATCTTCTCTTTCTAGGTTATTAATATATTTATAATTTATTTAAACTTATTCTAGAAGCTTTCTAACTCCTTTTCTATTCATTCTGCTAAATCATAAACATTCTTTAATATATCTTTAGTAACTATATATGCTATTTCTGCTTGCTCCTTAATTATATTAAAATCCTTTTTAACTTTACTAACTTAATTAATAATGTTATTAACTTAATTAACTAAGTTATTAATCTTACTTTTCTTATACTATTAAATTCTCTCTTTATCTTATTTTAATTTAGATAATTTTTACACTAACTCCTTCTCTATACTAATACAAAGTAAATCTGCCTAACTAATGCTAGCTAACGCACCTATAATTATAGCATTTACTACGCTGTATTTATTCGCAAAATAAAAAGCTAAAAGGTTAGCTTATAGTAGCAAAGATAACATGCCATTATAAGTGGCTATTTTCTGTCTATGTTTAACTATCACACTATTATAGAAAGCTACTGCTACTATTTTTACCTAATTCTTCGCTCTTCTAGTTGCTCTATACTCTATTAGATTAACTATAGTCTAAAGTACTCTCTTTCCTATTTATTTTACTACTACTTACTTTGTAATTAATATAGCCTTCTATTCTTTAAATATAGTAAAAATTTATATAACTATGTTTTACTATAATATAAAATACATATCCTTTAAGTTAACTTCTAATCCGCTAGATACTATAGTAGCCCCTTTAAGGGCAAATTTATGCGCATAGGCCTAGATTATATATTTAACATCCTAATCACTATTTTTATAACCTAATATAGTATATCTAAATTTGCTAAAGTTAACTCCTTTAATGCTTTTTTCTTTATATATAGTATTAAACTCCTCCCTTACTCTCTTATATACTGCTATACTAATATTAGGCATTAGTATTTAAGCGTTAATTCTAGATCCTAGCTTTCTAAATCTAAGATATAATAGTTTAAAGTTAAGCTCCGCTATCCGCGCATAAACCTATAATAGTCTAATAAGAAATTCTATAGGTATCTTATTAATATCCTTATTATTTTTGCTTTTAAAACCACTATCCTTATTAAGTTTAAGTTCTAATCCTAGTTTAAGTAATTCTAATTCTAATTTAGGAGATTCTGCCCTTAACTATATTAGATTAACTCTTACTACCTTAACGCTTTCTTTGTTTAGTGTGCTAATAGATTTATTGCCTTTTAACTTTACTTCCGCCTGCTTTAACTACTCTTTTCTTATAGCTCTTATATAATTATCTTTAATTAACTCTTCTATTGCTTATTTACGCTTCTCTTACTCTATATCTAAATCTAACGCTTTACTTATGTAATTATTATTATTATTATTACCTTATTCCTTAGTTTTAACTATCTTTTAAATAACCTTAGCTACTTAACTAACGTTTTTATCACACCCCTCTGCTAGTTATAATAGTGTGTTTACCTTATCTTATCTTATTCTTAGTTTATCTAAGTGCTATTACTACTATAATTATATAATTTATTACATAGGGTGTAAATATTTTTATAGTTAATTATATTATTTTACTTAATTTAAATAGTATTTAAAAAACTTTATATTCTTATAATAGGTTATAGTCCCTAGTTTCACTAAAAGCTTATTAATCTACTAGATATATTTAATTCTTTCCCTATTAGTTATAGATTATTACTATGCTAAGTTAGTGACTATTAGTTCCCCTAATATCTGATTTCGTTCTATTATAGCTAGGATCCAAATGCATAGATATACTGCCCTTATTTGCTTGTAAATTGTTTGGTTATGTATATATACCTTATTATTAAAGAGAACAAAATCTAGTATAGCTTCTTAATTAAAATATAGATTTACATAATATCTATAACACTTATATTTAACTTCTAGTATAATGGTTTTATTTTTTACTTAGTAGTTCTTATAGTTATTATAATTCTATATTTCTTATAGCTAGTTTAGTTTTACATACTATAGTTTTTAGAACTCTCTATTATCTACACTATTATCTTTAGAGTTAAGTGCTATTAAGCAAAAATAGGGCTAGAAATGAATTTAACTGCGCTCCTACTAGATTTAACTACGCTAAGCTTATAGTGGTTTTAGGGATCATATAAGGTTTAAGTAAGCGGGCCCTCTTTTAGTTAGCGCAAAAAGGCAATATACATAAAAGGGTCTAATAGCTTTAATCTAGCCTATTAAATCTAATAGCTTACTATTACCTTTCTTCCTTTACTATTACTATTCTATAGGTAAATTAAGACCTTTCTTTATATATTCTTTTTGCTAATTAACTAGGTTTTTCTTAAGATAGTCTTCCACTATCTTAGCTACGTTAACTTATATCTTACTTTCGCTTATCTATTAGTTATCTTTAGCTATAAATCCCTTCTATTAGACAAGGAATTCCACTCTTATAGTCTTATTTTATTTAAAGATCTTAACATAATACCTATAGATTTATTTAATTTCCTAGTAATCTGCCTCCTCTGGATTATTAAACATAATTAGTAGCAAAGCTAGTTCTTCCTTACTAAATAAATCCCCTCCTTACGCTAGCTTCTAGATTTATGTAACTAATACCACTAGATAGACTTGCAAATCTAGGGGGAAATCTAATTAATATACTAATAGATTTACCTTTTCTAGTACCTTATATAGCCTTACCTTCTACAGTAACTATTTTTTCTTAGGCTTCCTAAGTAATTTATACCCCTTATGTAATTATAGATAAACTATATCTCCTATATTAATATTAACTAGTTTATAGCGGTTATTATACTAAATCTTAGCAAGGGCAGCTACCATTATAATTGCTAATTAAGCCTTATGCTAGTATAGCTTTTGTAGCACTACTATATTATTTACGCTAGCTCTAGTGTTAATTACGTTGTTTAGAGAGAGAAGGTTAATAATGCTTAAAGGATAGAATCTATATAATAGCTTATTAGAAGCCTATCCTATACTTACTGCTATAGTGTTATTTAGTCAATATTATAGTGCTAGGAGTAGTAATGTCCACGCTATATCTAGGTCTATTACTATATAATATTATATTATGATTATTACTATCTGATTTTTCCTCTTTACTATTCTATCTATTTAAGGGTAATACGCTGTGCCTATAAGAAGTCTAACTCCTATACGCCTAAATATTTCTTTCTATATATTAGATATAAATTTAAGATCTCTATTGCTAATAATTTGCCTTAGCAATCCCTAGTCTATAACATATAGGGCACGAAGGAGTAATTCTACCTAGATTTCCGCCGGATATATAGTATGTCCTAGTATTAGAAGGGTTCTTTTACTAAAAAGGTAATTTACTAGACATAATAAGTTATATATTACATATCCTTCTATCTGCCATATTATATTAGCAAATAATACCTCTAGCATATCCGTGATAAAATTGAGTAAAATCGTATAAAAAGGTGTTAGTTTTAACTATAAGGGTTGCAATTCTCCTAGTGGTTTAGAATAGTTAATTACATTCTCCTAGCATACTATATAATAGGCTATATAGTCTTAAATCTATTAGCTTATACGTGGAAAGCAAACTAATTAGAGCTCTGCTACTATCCTAGTAGTTCTAAAATGTTAATATTTATTATAAACTAATTATAGTATAGATTTAACCTCTATTATAGGAATATAAAGACGGAAAAATCTATCTTTACTGTGGTAATATAACAGACTATCCTTGCGTAAATCCTATCTATATAAAGGAATTTTTAGTCTAATTCTAGCGTTTTTTGCCGCTTACCTTTCTTAGTATGCTCTTATAGCCATAATAATCTAGCCAAATTTTTAATTAGACTAATACCCCTAGATAATCCTAGCCTTAAGGTTATTATCTATAATTGCAGTAGTAATGTATTCCTCTATAATAAAATACACACTTACGTCTAATTTATTATAGCGGCTATTCTACGCTACTTCCCTATACATTACCTTTACTAGTAATCTTAAAAGCATATCTAGTATAATATTTAGCACTCCTAGTATATGCGTTACCTTTAGATTAAATTATAATAGGTAATTTATAACTTTAGCTAGTTTTAGATTAGCTTTATCTAAATCTATTATGGATAATAATATATGCTTAATAATCCCCTTTACTAGGGAATAATTAGTTAAAACATTAACTATAACGCTGTTAGATTAGACTATCTTTCTTAGCTTTCTAGTGCTCTATGTAATTATAGCCACTTTTGCCTTAGTTAAGCCATAGCGTTCCTTAACGCTTAATATTACCCTTAAGAGGAACAGAATTAGCTATATCTGGTTATTCTTAATGTCTCTTCTAGAAATGCTTTAGCTATCCTATTTCTCTTATAATTAGAAGGTATATAGTCTAAATCCTTCCTTATAGGCATTAATTTTAAGGAAAAGTAGCTTACTTAGATTATAGTGCTATAGGGTCTATTTCTTACTTAGAAATACTTTAATATCTTTAAAAGCCTTTTTCTTATCCTCTATTAGTGAAAATATCTTTTACTATGTCTTCCTTTTCTATATTAGTTTTAAGATCCTAGTGATTTTTTTGTCTTTTTTACGGAATTCCTTTAATAATACTATCTTCTATACCTATAATAGTTAGATCTATATGTTAAACCACGGAATTCTATTATAAAGAAATCCGGCTATTCTAATAAAGGTTTTAAGACTTAATAGGTTAGTTAGGAAGATTATTTTTTAAAACGCTTTTAGCCTATTATTTGTGTTAATAATTCTATTGCTATTAACAATAAAACTAAGTAATTAAATAGCAGGGTAACTAATAAAAGACTTCTTAGCTATGATTATTATCCTGTTTTCTTTAAGGATCTTAAGTATAATATCTAGATGCTTAAAATATTCCTTAATACTATCTAAAAACACAATAATATTATTAATATAAACATAAATAAAGTGCTTATACTTCTAAAAGAGTTAATCTATAAATCATTAAGCAAAAGCAGGGGAATTTTTAAAACCTATTAGTGCTATATTTAATGCTTTAAGACCCCGATTTAATATCACTACTATACGGGCTTAGTGGTCTTTTCTAATCAGTAGTTAGTGGAAAAATCCTGTTCTATTAAAGAGAGAAAAAACCTTCTTACTATAAGTATTATCTATAATGTTGCTTTAGTCTAGCAGGGGGTAGATATCTAGCATAGCTATATTGTTAAGCGGTCTTATATTAACTATAACTCTTCCTTTCCTTTCCTAGCTAGTTTCTTACTAAACTATAAACGCTAGACACGCTATTACTGCTAGCTTATCTAGATATAATATCTTCCCTTTTAGGTAAAGTTTATTATATACTTTATTAAGTTTGCTTATATCCTATCCTCCTAGCCTATATAGCTGGATTAGTCTTGTTTAATGTTACTATCTATTAACTAAGTTAATTTGCATTTTTTAATCTTTAGGCATAGGGATAATACCTCTGTTATAATAAATATTATATTTATCCGTAAGCTAAACAAATTCGCTTGTAGCATTATAATTAATATTAGTAACTCGCACTCCGAATTTGTTTATAATATATAGAATTTCTTCTAGATATAAAATCCTGTATAATAGCACTCCTATGTTAACCTTCTTTAGGTTAAGCTTATCCTTCTCCTTATTAGATTTGTTACTATCCCTATCTGTATCTCTTATTTTTTCTATAATATCCTTCCTAAAATAAGCATAATATACGAAAGGATTATTAATCACATAATTAGCATTAACTTCGCTAGCTACTATTAGTCATATAACTTTCTTATGCTTATAAATAATAATAGTTTTATTAGTAGGATTATGCGTAATTACTTAACCTAGGCTAGATCTATTAAATAAAGCATTAGGGAAATATTCTAAGCATAACTACGCGTAGTACACACTTATATCCTAATTCCCCTATGCTATCTTCTATGTAACTAGTATATATATAGTTCCTTTTAGCGGAATTAACACTATTTACGCTATAACTACCCTTTAATAAGGTACTTTATTAGCTAGCTAAAAAATCTCCGCTAGTACTATTATGCTATAAACTAATCTAAAAACCACTTTAGGGTTTATAAAATTAATCTTTGCTCTATATTTATAAAGGAAATTTATTCTAAGTAATAACTTTAGTCCTAGATTTAGTATTACGTCCGCTATGACTATAAAATAACTAGTAATTTTGGTTTTGCATGCTATTCCTAGAATATAAAAATTAAAAGTAGCTAATTCTATAATGTAAAAGGCTAACTTAACTCTAAACATAGGCTTAGGCTCCTGCGTTCCCTATTTTATATTTAACTTGTTTTGTTTTAGCTATGCCTTATTTACTAAAATTAATAATATTCCTAAATTAAGGCAGATTTAATAACTCTTGCCTTTATTATTAAATTTAAGAGGGATTTTTAAGTATATATTTGCTTGTTTTCTATTATACTTAACTTCCTATAGTCTTGCTATAGCTTTAATTACTTGCCCTAAAATAAGTTAACTTAATCTAGTTAGATCTACTATTATGCTAGTCTTATCTACCTCCTTTATAGTATTTTCTATAAAATAAGTCTTAATAAAATTAGACTCCTATCCTAGGATCTCCTTACTATCTTTATCTATAACCTCCCCTTCTTTAGTTATATAGTAACCACACTCCTAAAGGTATATTTCCTGCTATTATACGTTAGAATTATTATTAAACACCGTAATATTTGCATATTCCTTTTCTTTAGTAAGCGATTTCTCCTAATGTTAAAATTACCTAGGCCGCTATAACTAGCCTGTCCTTTCTAATAGTCTAAAGTCTTAAGGTTATTATTTATCCTAATGATTTTAGAGGTTATCTTGTTAATTCTAGCTAAACTCTGTTCGCTCTCTTCTCTTTTCTTAAGATTTATTTCACTATAGTTACTAATTTTATCCCTTAATCTAGATATTTTGCTAGTATAGCCTTAGTTAGAAAAATCCTAAAGATCTTTAGGCGTTCTAATTATCCTATTAGTAATGTTAATTTCCTAGCTAAAATCGTACTCTTATTAGCCTATTCTAATTTGCTTAAGCTTTATCCTTTTTATCTTCTAAGTTATTACTAGATATCTCTTTGTTAAAGTGAACCTTAAGCTTTTCTTTGCCTTTTCTAGCTATAGGATAACCTTTACTATATAGGTAATTATATAGATCCTGCCTTTTATTATCTACTATAGTAATATAGGCTAATCTTATATTAGTTATAGTTAGAACTAGATATATTTAGCGTAATCCTAGATATAGTTTAAGGCGTAAACACACTAGAAGCTAATAGTCTATTAATTTACTATTTGCCCTAGCATACTAAAAGATTTTTAACGTAAATTCACAAAAGGATACCTTATTTATAATATCCTCTTTAGTGTATTCTACTTTATTAAGCCACGCTATTGCATCCTAAACCTAAATACTAAATTCCTTCTAAACTGCCTTAAAAACAGAAGGTATATCACTAAATATAGTATTCCACTCTCCTAAATTAAGATATTGCTAGTACTATACTATTATATCCCCTCAGAATAATATCTAAATCTTTTTCTAAATAATGTCCCATTAGCTAGGATTAGCATAGTGTAAGTGATTTTTAATAGCTTAGACCTATAATTCAATATTATAAAAAATAGTCTGCTTCCTATTATATATAATAAAGTCTCTATTAGCCTCCTCTGGTTTATTATGAGGCTTAAAGTGTCTAATATCTGTGATTTTCTATATTAAATCCGCTTTCCGTTCTATGTTTTCTATCTGTTAGCCGTACTTATCCTAATTAAGCGCTAGATTTACCTTTCTCTAGGTTCCTAGATTAGCATACTATTCTTAATCTAGGGGAAATAGGGTTTGCTGCTGCATCTAGTGTAGGTTAGCCTGTTGCTATACGAATCCCTGCTAATCCTACGGTTGCTAGTATTGCGGTTGCTAGTATTGCGGATACATTGGTTATGCTAATAGTCCTGCTCTAGCTTCCGAATAGCCGTTATACTAACCCTAGTTATTTAGTAGATATAATATTCCCTAGGTAGTATTTCGCGCTAATAGTGTTAATCCTACTAAGGCACTTACGCTTTACAAGCTTCTAATTTTGGTTATTAGTCTTATTGCTAGCTAGTCTATTCCTAACACTATTTAGTCTATTATAGCCTACTATATAATTTGCTACTATTCTAACACTTCCTAAAGGATCCTTATAGTATTAGATTCACTTACTATAGTGTGAATTTCCCCTAGATCTAGTTAATCTAGTAGGTTCCTTAAGGGTCCTAGCTATAGGTCTTCTAGATATAACTCTATTATCTAGTTAGGGGGTTTAATATGCTAAGTAGTGGTATTATCTTTAGGATAGTAAGTAATCCCCTTTTCTTTATTATTTTTATCCTTCTCTATGCTTCTCTTAGTTTTAGTAGTAATAGTGCTATAAGCTAGGTTATTAGTGCCTTTAGATAGCCTCTCTAATGCCTTACTACCTTCTAATCTATTAGATTTATTAAGGTATCCTTTAGATTTAGCTTTTAGAATATAGGATCTAACTTACTTCTAAACAAGATATACTATTTGCATATCTATTAGGTTCTAGTAAATAGGTAGTTCTTACTATATTAGATGCTTATATCTTATTACTACTCTATTATTAAATTTATATCTTATAAGCTTATTTAAATCTTCTTATTTACTAATTTTAATAAGTTTTCGTTTTTAATACTTAAATCCTAGATTTTATTTATTAAAAGTATAAAACTAGTAAATAAGGCGTAGTTTATTTTTAGTAACTAGGAAGTTACGCTAAAACTCTACAAATTAATATTATAAATAGTTAGTTTTAGATATAAGGTTTTATTTCTAGGTTTCTAGAAGGGTATAATAAAAGAATCTCTAATTACTACTACTTATTATATGCTAGTTTAGCATAATAGGGGGCAAATCTATTAGAGAGGCTAACGGATTTGCAATTATAAAGTTATACTAAGTTTACTTATATAAGCTACTATTAGGGGTATAGTAAGATATTAGAAGTAAGTTAATTCTGTTCTAGCAAAGTCCAAATCTAGCCTTATATCGGCCACCCTTGCGTTCCGCCACGTAACACTATGAGATCGCACAAACTAAGCTACGTTGCTTTGAGAGGACACGAGAGATTCTGCAAATGGAAGCGCAGATCAGAGAGTTTGAGCGAAATAGTCTTATTAAGACGCAGAGAAAAATGCCAACATACAAAGGGAGCAGCTGCCTAGCTAATGATGCGAAGCGACAATAGATGCGTCATGCAGCCGTGGAATACCCTATAGACAATAGAATAAGAATGCAGGCGTCTCTGCAATAAGATAGTTAGTGGCTAGCTATGCAAGCGCTATTTAACACAAGCGTATAGTTTTTAATAATTTATCCTAAATTATTGTTAAAAAAGGATTAGGAGAGTGTAATATAATTAGACTAGAGACTAGAGAGTGCAAGCTAAAAAGTAATTTTATATTAAGGAATCTTAAAAAGGTTAATAAAAGTAAAAGATAGTATAGGATTAGCAAAAGTCTATTAAGTTAGCTACTACATTGCTAATATAGGTAAAGGGATAATACTAGGTATAAACTAGATTAGAGAATACTTACTTATAATTATATATTAGGAATAGGGATTCTAGAGGTATTTAGTAACTAGAGAGTATCTCTCCTTTACTTATAGAAAGTAGCGAATATATAGGGAGAAAAAACTAGCAGTAGTTATATTATTATTTAGAGTAATAAAGATTAAGCTAATAGTTCTAAAAGAAAGGGATAAAGGTTAATTAAAGAACTTAGTAGTAATAGAAGGACAAATAAATAGTAAAGACACTATAATATTACTAGAATACGCTTACTTATAGTAAAAAAAGCAAGGTATTATAATTATACTAATTTTAGGAAACGTAAGCAGTGAAGAAGCTACGTTAAATTAGGGCAAGAGTACTAAGCGTCTTACACTAATAATTCTAGATAAATATAAGGAGTTTACAAATGTTTTTTCTAAAGAGCTAGCGGGTAAGCTTCCTAAACTAGGAGATTATACTTATATAATTAAATTAGAAAAAGGGAAAACACTACCTTAGGGGCCTATATATAATTTAGCTAAGAGAGAGCTATAAGTTCTTAGGGAGTACCTTATAAGTGCGTAGCTTAAAGGGTAAATTAGAAGATTAGTTAGCCTAGCTAAAGCTTTAATTTTATTTATTCTAAAGAAAGGAGGAAAATTAAGGCTTTACGTAAATTATAGGGGCTTAAATAAGATTATAATTAAGGATAAGGCCCCCTTGCCTCTTATTACTAAAATTCTTAATTAATTAGTAAGTATAGTTATTTTTACAGTCCTTAGTCTTAAAGATACATACTACTAGCTATATATTTGCTTAGGAGATAAGTAAAAGATAGCTTTCCGTTATTACTATAGCCACTTTAAATATCTTATTATGCTATTTAAACTAGTTAACGCACTAGCGACTTTTTAGGAGTATATTAATAATGCACTTAAAGGTCTTGTTAATAAGACTTGCAATTGCAATATAGGTAATACCACGTAGTGTATTTAATATTTAGTTATTTCTTAGTTTCACTGGATTTTACTGCTGTTTTATTAAATAGTATAGTAAAGTTATTGTTTTATTAATAGATTACCTTAAAGAGAAGTAACTAGCAATGTTTAACCTAGAACCCTATAAGTTAGTAGTGTTTAGAGAACTTTAGTAAAGATTTTAGGAAGCGCTAATTTTAGTGTATTTTAACTTACTTATATTTCTTAGAGTAAAGACAAATGTATCTAGACATGCGATTAGGGCTATACTTATAATATTAGTGCTAGGTTACTAGCACCTAGTTGCGTTTATATTAAGAAAAATAACTAACGCTAAATTACGCTATATAACACCTAATAGCGAATTATTAGCTATTTAAGAGGCTTTTTAGGCCTAGAGACACTATATTGCCTATTTAGCTTATATAATCAAGGTTATTATAGACTATTTAAACTATAAGTACCTAGCTATAAAGCCTAAGCTTACTAGTAAGTAAGTAACTACGCTTAATAAGCTTTATTTATTTAACTTTAAGATTATATATTATATAGGGAAATTAAATCCTACTAATCCCCTATTAAGAAAACTAGATTTTATAAGTAAGATAAGGAAAGTAAAAGCAGTAATTATATAGCTCCTTACCTTTTTATCTAAATTTATAGATACTAAGTAATAGGAATACTATAGTAACACTACTAGCGCTATAGGTTCTATAAAAACGTTATTTAGTGTAATTAATACTTAGTTATAAAGACACTATAATAATACTGTTAATATCTAGGGTTTTAAAAAATCGTAACTTAACTATATTTTTAAGGAGCCTAATAATCCGGACACGCTTAGAAGAGGTATATTAGTAAGGTTATTTAATACTTTTTTTTTAGTAAGTAATAAGGTAGCTATAGTAGTACTACTGTTGAATTCAAAAGAGTGGACCGATCCATCTGCACCTAGGATTACAAAGCCTTATGTATTTTTAACAACTACTAGTACCTAGTTTACGTTACGTTTATTACTTAGCTGTTTTAATTTTCCTATTAGACTAGCCACTACTAAAAGGGGTAGACTAGTATAGGTAATTACTAGTAAGTAGCAAGAGCGCCCCTTAAAACTGTTACTTATCTGTTTCCCTATAAGACTAGAGGTATCTAGCAAACTAATCACTTATAGAGATATTATAGCTAGGATCTGTTAAAATACATAAGGCTTTGTAATCCTAGGTGCAGATGGATCGGTCCACTCTTTTG